>CM064547.1:18649561-18888536 GCA_032716605.1 Paralithodes platypus | reverse complement strand
GGGAAAACTACCCCGCCCCCGGGAACTACCTGGTCACCTGGTGCAACACCGGTAATCCGCCCTGGAAAGAGAATTTTCCGGGGATTAAAGCTCATAGGGTTACACCCAAAAAACGGTACAAAATATGTGCCTCAAAACCGCCGGTCAACGAACCGTAGCACTCCACCACTACTTTTCGTTGTCCTTTAGTATCATATTAAAGATTTCAGCATATCTTTACCTGTCCAGAAGATTTAAGCATATCTTCTGAATCCTCATAAAGATGAAGCATATCTTTATTAAAGATGAAGTCTTTCAAGTATCCCTTTACACTTGAAACACTAGTAAGATTCCGGCATCTTTTTATCCCATAAAAAGTCTAAGCCTATCTTAATCTCTAATCTGGCGTCACCCAGAAGCCCTCATAGATCGCCGTCTTGAAGGCCGTGATACCCTATTGTATCAATCAATTGTTTGGCAAATTATCGCGAATTGCAAATCAGTTAATATAACCACCCAAAGGTACAACCGCCGGGTTTTATATGCAATGTCAAACCAAGTGTCCCTGCCCCAGACCTCTTTGTAAAAAGGTCGCCGGGAGGGAAAGACTAAACAAACAAACGGCATTGTTTCAATGGCTTATTAAAGATTTCAGCATATCTTTTATCTGTCCAAAAGAATTAAGCATAACTTCTTAATCCTCATAAAGATGAAGCATATCTTTATTAAAGATGAAGTCTTTCAAGTAACCCTTTACACTTGAAACACTAGTAAGATTCAGGCATCTTTTTATCCCATAAAAAGTCTAAGCCTATCTTAATCTCTAATCCGGCTTCTCCCAGAAGCCCTCATAGATCGCCGTCTTGAAGGCCGTGATACCCTATTGTATCAATCAATTGTTTGGCAAATTATCTCGAATCGCAAATCCGTTAATATAACCACCCGAAGGTACAACCGCCGGGTTTTATATACAAGGACCCCAATGGCAATACGCCTAACGGCCTTATTGGGCTATCCTTAGTTGGAATTATGCAAGGCTGGTACATGTCATATTTATAACATACTATGTGGTACCAACTCTGTAAATTGCTAACTGAATAAATATTATTATTATTATTATTATTATTATTATTATTATTATTAATGTCAAACCAATTATACCTGCCCCAGACCTCTTTGTAAAAAGGTCGCCGGGAGGTAAAGACCAAACAAACAGACAGCATTGTTTCAATGGCTTTGAAAAGCAGAGAAAACCAAGGCCAACAGGTGTCAGCCTGATCACCTAGAAAACTGAGTGGAGCCCCCCTCGACGGGAATAACTCAGGAAGCCTGATCCCAGGCTCGACCATAGAAAACGCAGTTTCTGATGAGCCCTCAAGCGACCAAACTCGTCGGGGTAACTTACCTATTTTAGCCATCCTGACTAAAACTCGGTAAACAAAAACGGTGTTCTCGGAGCAACGAGAAAAACGCCGGAAAGGTAACCCACACTAAACTATACATTACAGGAGGGCGTAATGCATAAAGCAATGAATAACACAGGAAGCCTGCTCCCAGGCTCGACCACAGAAAACGCAGTTTCTTATGAGCCCTCAAGCGACCAAACTCGTCGGGGTAACTTACCTATTTTGAGCCATCCTGACTAAAACTCGGTAAACAAAAACGGTGTTCTCGGAGCAACGAGAAAAAACGCCGGAAAGGTAACCTACACCAAACGAGACATTTTAACACATTTCATACAAAGGGTGTGCGCAAAAATAGGGATACCTGAACAGGAGGGCGTAATGCATAAAGCAAAAACCGGGGCAAAGGTAGCCATGACAAAGACTGGTGGGATAATTACTCCAGGTTCTGCATAGACCCGCCGGACCCAGCTCTGGAAAAAAATAAAATTTCCAGGAATTAATGCTCATAAGGTTAACCCAAACATGTTCGCACACAAGTGTTAAATAACCCGCCGGGTAACGAGACGTAATACTCAACGACGACAGCTCGCTACGCGGTGGGGTTTCCTAAGTAAAAGATTTCAGAATATCTTAATTTGTCCAAAAGATTTATGAATACCCTCTGACATAATATAAAGACCAGCATGGCGTTTATAACTGATGAAGTCTTTCCGGTGGTGTTTGTTTCAAGATTCAATTTTGGAAAAAAAAAAAAAAAAAAAAAAGACGCCGGCCCCCGAATTATCTCGTAGATCAAAAACTGGGAAGCCTGACAAATATACGAGATCTAACTTCTCCCGAAGTATCTTTTTAGATCGCCGTATGTTGAAGGCGGCGATACAAAACGTATCCCTCAATTGTCTGGTTAACTAACTGAATCGTAAATTCGTTATTCCCATCCCTCCAAGGAGCACCGCCGGGTGTGAATATTAGTTTTAAAAAATGTTAATCCCAATTGTGCCCTAAAGCGCCGTATGTTGAAGGAGGCGATACACAATGCTTCCCTCAATTGTCTGGTCAACTAAACTGAATTTTGCAAATTCGGGCATCCCACCCTTCCAGGTTGCACCCGCCGGGTGATTTAAAGTTTAAAAGTTAACCCTAAATGTTCCTAACCCCACTTCTTTGTAAAAGATCGCCGGGGAGGAAATACAAAGATCGCGAATTGCAAATCAGTCAATAAAACCACCCAAAGGTACAACCGCCGGGTTTTATATGCAATGTCAAACCAATTGTACCTGCCCCAGACCTCTTTGTAAAAAGGTCGCCGGGAGGGAAAGACTATACAAACAAACGGCATTGTTTCAATGGCTTATTAAAGATGTCAGCATATCTTTTACCTGTCCAAAAGAATTAAGAATAACTTCTTAATCCTCATAAAGATGAAGCATATCTTTATTATAGATGAAGTCTTTCAAGTATCCCTTGACACTTGAGACACTAGTTAGATTCAGGCATCTTTTTATCCCATAAAAAGTCTAAGCCTATCTTAATCTCTAATCCGGCTTCTCCCAGAAGCCCTCATAGATTGCCGTCTTGAAGACCGTGATACCCTATTGTATCAATCAATTGTTTGGTAAATTATCTCAAATCGCAAATCCGTTAATATAACCACCCGAAGGTACAACCGCCGGGTTTTATATGCAATGTCAAACCAATTATACCTGCCCCAGACCTCTTTGTAAAAAGGTCGCCGGGAGGTAAAGACCAAACAAACAGACAGCATTGTTTCAATGGCTTTGAAAAGCAGAGAAAACCACGTCCAACAGGTGTCAGCCTGATCACCTAGAAAACTGTGTGGAGCCCCCCTCGACGGGAATAAACCAGGAAGCCTGATCCCAGGCTCGACCATAGAAAACGCAGTTTCTGATGAGCCCTCAAGCGACCAAACTCGTCGGGGTAACTTACCTATTTTAGCCATCCTGACGAAAACTCGGTAAACAAAAACGGTGTTCTCGGAGCAACGAGAAAAACGCCGGAAAGGTAACCCACACTAAACTATACATTACAGGAGGGCGTAATGCATAAAGCAATGAATAACACAGGAAGCCTGATCCCAGGCTCGACCACAGAAAACGCAGTTTCTTATGAGCTTTCAAGCGACCAAACTCGTCGGGGTAACTTACCTATTTTGAGCCATCCTGACTAAAACTCGGTAAACAAAAACGGTGTTCTCGGAGCAACGAGAAAAAACGCCGGAAAGGTAACCCACACCAAACGAGACATTTTAACACATTTATACAAAGGGTGTGCGCAAAAATAGGGATACCTGAACAGGAGGGCGTAATGCATTAGGCAAAAACCGGGGCAAAGGTAGCCATGACAGAGACTGGTGGGATACTTACTCCAGGTTCTGCATAGACCCGCCGGGACCCAGCTCTGGAAAAAAAGAACATTTCCAGGAATTAATGCTCATAAGGTTAACCCAAACATGTTCGCACACAAGTGTTAAATAACCCGCCGGATAACGAGACGTAATACTCAACGACTACAGCTCGCTACGCGGTGGGGTTTCCTAAGTAAAAGATATCAGAATATCTTAATTTGTCCAAAAGATTTATGAATACCCTCTGACATAATATATAAAGACCAGCATGGCGTTTATAAGTGATTAAGTCTTTCCGGTGGTGTTTGTTTCAAGATTCAATTTTGGAAAAAAAAACTAAAAAAGACGCCGGCCCCCGAATTATCTCGTAGATCAAAAACTGGGAAGCCTGACAAATATACGAGATCTAACTTCTCCCGAAGCATCTTTTTAGATCGCCGTATGTTGAAGGCGGCGATACAAAACGTATCCCTCAATTGTCTGGTTAACTAACTGAATTGTAAATTCGTTATTCCCACCCTTCCAGGGAGCACCCGCCGGGTGTGAATATTAGTTTAAAAAACGTTAACCCCAATTGTTCCTTAAATTGCCGTATGTTGAAGGAGGCGATACACAATGCATCCCTCAATAGTCAGGTCAACTAAACTGAATTTTGCAAATTCGGTCATCCCACCCTACCAGGGTGCACCCGCCGGGTGATTTAAAGTTTAAAAGTTAACCCCAATTGTTCCTAACCCCACATCTTTGTAAAAGATCGCCGGGGAGGAAATACAACAACAGCATAGTTTTATATTGGCTTAGCAAAACCGAAAAAACTTCAAACAACACGTGTCCGTATGAACACTGTTAGATGGGTACAGCCAACCCGCCGGGAATCAGAAGGAGCCTGAAACAGGCACCCCAGAGCCGCAGTCCTGGGGAGACACAGACACCCACTCGCCGGGGAAAAAAGCCTGTTTTTAAACCACGCGTGGCCAAAACTCGGCAACCAGCCGGGTTATTTCATGGTGTAACCGAGAAAAACCCGCCGGAAATAACCCACCCCGTCCAGATACCATCTGAACGCAACACAGGACCGAGGAGTAGCCAAAACACAACTAACGCCGGGCCCAACATAGTCCGTGGAATTAGCCAATACACAACCAACCCAGGACACATAAATAGTCTGTGGAATTAGCCAATACACAACTAAACCAGGACACACATCACACAGTAGTACATATTTAGAAAAGAAATCAATAACACTCGTATATGTGGTAAAGCTACGAGAGGCTGGCTAGGCCTAGGCAGACGGATAACATTAACATGTCGGAATATAAACAAAAAGCACTGAATTATTTCACAACAGGAACCACCGCCAACACACCACTGTAGCAAATACTTCCGGCAAAGGGAAGAACTGACTCGGGACCCAGAAAAAACTTCACTAAGTGAAGAAAAATACGCTGGGAACGTCAGCAAAAATACGCTACCTCATCAGAAAGATAAAAGGAAGCAATAACGCGTAATGAAAGCCGCCTGCATCACAAAGCTAGCTAACTGTGAAAAAGTTCACCTGTCCACAACCGGACCACGAGGGTACATCCGAAATAGATGCCCCAAACACACGACCCAAAATACACTGCACTGCGGGCAACCAGCCCAGGACACTCCTGCTACGCATACCCTAACCTTACTCGATACATCCCGGAGTAAACAAATAAGAAAAAACTCACTAGGGACGCAGCAAATGCGGAACCAGCGGAGCGTGGAGAGACACGTCCGGGCCGGCTGACCGCAGAGCAGAGAAGGAAGAATGACGCCTGAATCAGCGTCTGGTCAAAGATCCACACAAGTACATCCACGATATGATGGAAAGCTTATTGGATAGTTATTCTTATTTTGTTTTTGTTTTTGTTTTTTATTTTTTACGAAGTTTTTTCGTAGTGAGAACCCAATTCATAATGACTGAAGCCATGAGTGAGGTCGCATGCGCTCATGATGAAGGCTCCTCAGATTTTAAATACTCTGCGCGGTAGATTCAAACTACGGCGGATTAGTGTTTGAAGAGGATGCCTTATGTAATAGGCATGTTCGTCAATGATGGAGGGGCCACTAATAAATATAATAATACAGAAATATTACAAGCAAATAAATGAAATAGAGGGATTAGTTAGAGAAAATAATAATGAGAATTACATATACGGATGAGGAAGAGAGAAAGGGAGCGCGAGAGAGGGAAAGCGAGCGAGCCAGAGAGAGAGACAGACAGCCAGGAGTGAGAGAGATTAGAGAAAATAATAATGAGAATGATATATACGGATGAGGAAAAGAGAGAGGACAGAGCGCGCGAGAGAGGGAAAGCGAGCGAGCCAGAGAGAGACAGAGAGGAGTGAGAGAGAGAGAAAGAAAGAGAGAGAGAGAGAGAGAGAGAGATAATACAGAGAATACAGAAATAAGGAGAAATAAGAGAAAAATAAGACCGATTACCGAAGGAATAGTAGACGCGCGAGAGGCCGAAGTCAGGCCAAAGCGAACGCATCCGAACGCGCCTGGGAAATAGACCAAAAAGTACCTCCTCTTCCTCACCTCTTCCCACCCTCCAGACTCATTCATAACATCCATTCATAGACTTATATGGGGAGACGAAGAGATGCTCTTTCCAAAAATGATAGTTTCGTTCGTATTGGAGCCATAGTAACAGCGCTGGGCGAGTGAAATTGAACGAATATTTCGGGATTATGCCCGCTGAGCGGTACAGTGTAAAATACCTTACCACCCGCTAAATAGGGGTTAATCTGCGCTGGGTAAAAGGAAATAGATTTAATTCTCTAAGAAGCTCCTCGTATGGTTTGTTCTTTAGGCTAGGTATCATTATTGTAACTCTACGTTAAACTCGTTCTAGCTTGTCTATATCTTTTTGGTAATAAGGGCACCAGGATTGAACGCTGTATTCCACAAGAGGGCGGACTAAGGAATTGTAAAGGGTTAGGATAACTCTTTGGATTTATGCTCAAATGACCTGCCTATAAAGCCATTTATTTTGTTTGCTTTCTTAACAACTTCTGAACATTGTTGACTCGGTTTTAGGTTAATCGATATTGTTACTCCCAGATCGGTTTCTCTGTTTACATTCTTAAGCTGAATGCCATTCATCAAATAGTTTGCTTTCTCATTTAGGTATCCGATATGTAGTACTTTACATTTATCCGCATTGAAACTCATTTGCCAAATTTGGGCCCAACATGACAACTTATCTAGATTGTGTTGCATATCGTCATCTTGTTCTTTTGAGAGTACGCTGTTTGCAATTTTTGTATCGTCAGCAAATTTTGAGATTGTACAGGTGAGACCCTCATCTATGTCGTTGATGTAAATTAGAAAGATAATTGGTCCTAGTACCGATCCCTGGGGTACCCCGCTACTTACATTGGTCCATTTAGATGCCTTACCGTTTATGACTACTCTTTGCTTTCTGTCGCTGAGCCAATTTTCTATCCATTTCAACACACCGTCTTGTATTCCATGCGCTTTTAGTTTTAGCAGTAAATGTTTGTGGGGAACTTTGTCAAAGGCCTTTTGAAAATCAAGGTATATAATATCTACAGCTTTACTCTCATCGTAGAGGTTGAGGATATCGTGGAAGAAGTCTAAGAGATTTGTTAAACAGGAACGTTTTTACGAAAGCTGTGTTGAGTATCTTTAATTATGTTATTTCCTCTAAGTGATTTACGAGTCTGTCTCTTATGAGTGTTTCTAGCATTTTACATACAACTGAGGTTAAGCTAATTGGACGATAGTTACTGGGTAGGGATTTGCTGCCTTTTTTGAATATCGGTGTTACGTTGGCTAGCTTCCACTGATCAGGCATAGTTCCAGACTGCAAGGATTTATTGAATAGCAATGTCAGTGGTTTAGAGAGCTCATCCTTAGCTTCCTTTAGGACTCTAGGTGAGATTGTATCAGGTCCAGGCGTTTTATTTACCTTGAGTTTATCTAAACAATTCAATACTTCTCTCTCTGTAACAGTGATATTGCTTAGAACATCTGAATTATCGATCTGAATCGGCGATGGTGTAGGGATATCACTGAGGTCTTCCGTTGTAAAAACTGATGCAAAGAAGGTATTGAGGGCATTACTCATTTGTACTTCGTCTTTGGTGTATTCTCCATTTTCATCGACTAACAGTTGAAGTAACTACTCTCTTCTTTCTGATATAACTATAGAATTATTTTGGGTTTGTTTTACTTTGATTCGCAACATGTAACTCCAGGGTCTTTTTACTTTGCTTAATTAACCTTTTGGCTTTGCGTTGTAGTTCTACAAATTTCATCCGTTCTTCGTCATTTTGTGAGGATTTTAATCTATCGTTAGCAAACTTTTTAGCAAGCAGACAGTTTGAAATATCTTTATTCCACCATTTGGGCTTATCATTATGGCCTGTACGCCGTATTTTCGATGGCATGCAGTCTTGCACTGCTTTTAGGTAAGTGTTTGCGAATGAATCCCAAGATGTATTTATGTCGTTATTATTAATTAAAAAGCTCCAGTCAGTTTCTTTAAACAGTGCTCTAAGTTTACAAAAGTTTCCTTGCTTGAAATTAGGGACTTTCTCGATGCTGCTATTTGGTTCGCTACTATTAAACTTTAAACTGAAAGTTATCGTACGATGGTCGCTGTTACTGAATTCATCACCGACATTCAAATTCTCTATCAATTCTTCTTTTGTTGAAAGTACAAGGTCAAGGATATTATTTCCACAGGTTGGAGATCTAACAAATTGATATAGCGAACTCTCTTTCAAATTTGCATACAGGTCTTGTCCAGAGTGTGAAGTAATACTATCTCCCCACTTGGTCACAGGTAAATTGAAGTCGCCAATAATTACGGTATCATGCGAGTTACTTAAGTCTGAAATTTACTCATAAATTTCTCGGTCAATTTGCACTGATTGAGCTGGAAGTCTATATATTAGTGCAGGTATTATTTTTGTGCCTTTATTATTCTTTATTAGCACAAAGGATGTGTCAACATTCACAATTTGGGGTTTTGACAAGAGGGTCGGGTAAAGACTTTCTTTGATAACAAATAAAACTCCACCTCCATTTCTATTAGTTCGGCTTTTCTCAAACATTACATAACCGGGAAGTGAATACCCTGCTAAAAAGTCTCTGTCTTCTATATTGAGCCAAGATTCTGTTATGCCAATTACATCGTAATTTTCCGTAAACACTAGTTCCTCTAAATCTGAAAATTTGTTGCGTATGCTACGAGCGTTTGCGTAGAAAACATTCAAAGTTTTGGATTTGGAATTCACGGAACGCTCTTTATTCAAATTATTGGTTCTGCTCGGATCTACATTTATGTACCTGTCTGCCCTCAGTCCTCGATCCTCGTCCCTGGTTGTCCTCGGTCCTCGGTGTCCTCGATCATTGTTCCTAGTGGTCCTCGGTTCTCGATCATTGTTTCTGGTGGTCCTCCGTTCTCGCTGTCCTCGATCGTCGTCCCTGGTACTTCTCGGTCCTCGATCGTCGCCCCTGGTCGTCCACGGTCCTCAATCCTTGTCCCTGGTGGTCCTCGGGCCTCGAAACTTGTCCCTGGTGGTCCTTGGTTGGCTCTGCTTTTTCTCTGAAAATCCTTTACTGCATCGTGAAGCAGGCGGCCAAATATTGCTGCTCCCACCTGGTTCAGATGGACTCCATCTGCTACAAACAGATGATCTTCACGGTAGAAGTCATTCCAGGTATTGATGAATCCAACGTTTTCTTCCCTGCATAGGTTAGCCAGACGACGATTTACGCTAGTGGCTATATTGAAGAATCGGCTCTCCACACCGATCCTGGGGACGATCCCTGATATGATGGCTCTGCCTGACTTTTCCTTATACTTCTGAATCAGCTTCCGGTACTTCAGCATGAGGTCCTCCGATCGGGTCCGCTGCACGTCATTAGATCCGACATGAATGACGTACATTGTGCGTGAGGGGGCTAACTTTGAAACTTCATTGACTGCAGCTGCAACGTCGTCCACACCGCCACCCGGGATACAAAAGCGCTTCCTGGTCCTGGGTTCCCTGGCGCAGAACTCCATAATTTTTCCACGAACCATGGAGTCTCCTACAAGCCGAATTTCTTCTATTTGTTCTTCGTCGTCTAAGTCCACAAGAATCTGGTAACGGTTCTGGCACATGGTTTCGGTGATGATCCTCCTTGTGATGGGGCGAACATTGTTTCTCACGACGCGGAAGTTGTCCTGAGATGGAGCGGAGTCATTTTTTTCCTGTTGTGGTGCATGTACTGAAGCAGGTACCGCTATATCGCGTTGGGCTGTTGGAAGATGCCGCAATGGTAGTAATTGCTTCATTTGATGATACTCCTACGTTGAGCGTCGCAAATTCTTTGAGTGTTCCCAGCTTCTTGGTGAGGGCGTTAATCTTGTGTGACGGCTCCCGGCGTTAACAGAATGGTGGCGTGGGGCATTGCAGCTCGCTAGCACTCGCCAGGATGGGGGGATAGGCTACAGTTGTCCTAGAATGATCTGCTTTATTTCATTAGTGTCGTGTTGCCACAGACAGTCTAGAAATGATCTTTGTTTTGGTCTCTGACAGCGCCTTATATTTTATATTCGCTATAATATAAATGTTGCTTGTGTGGGAGGCGAGCGAGAGAGTGTGAGGGGGTACACCCTGCAGCGAGGTGAGCTATGACGCGGCTCGCTTGGGCGCTGACGGCGTTGGCGGCCGGGTGGTCAACTAGTCCCTTCCCGTCGCTGCCTCGTGTTCTTTACCAGCTCAGAGCTTGCCTGACACGCGTATCGCCTACATCCATTGCAATTCTGTCCCCCATACTCGCTACTTTGCATACTATTTCTCTCTCTCGACTTCTCCTTTCTCATTCTCTAATCTTTATTAAACTCAACATCCCTTCTGGTTTCAGCATAGACGTTCACCGTCGACCAGTCGTATTGTACGCGAAGCTCTCAGATATTTCCATGTATTAGGTTAAGGAGGTATTATGCTTTATTGAGGGTTAGAGAGACGGACTTTTCCGTATGTGTCATCTCTCGGGAAGGTTGTAGACCGGTATATGTCTCCCTTGCAGGGTGTTGAGTGATTCTTCTTGGTTATCTAAAGCTAGACTAGGGGTAAGGTTACTGTGTTGTTGTCTCCGATGTGTGCAGTGTTAGCTAAGCTCTGCACGACATCGACAGGTACTGTGGGAGCCTAAGTTGTCTTCGGGTTGGTTTACTTTGTGAGCACAGCGCTGTGGTGTGAGAGGGCCATAGCCTATCCCTCACAACATAGTGCTGCCTCTTTGTGTTGACTTCTGAGGGATCGCCATGATAGAGCTAGGTACTAGAGACCTAGATTTATCAAGAGAGCATCCCCGTCATATAACGTAATCTTCATTATACCACCCTCGGACAACGTTAGGCTACGAGCCGCATGCTCGCCCATTGTTGCCCTGCCTTGATACCCCAGCTAGACTTTATTAACTGAGCAGACACTGGTTAGAGATAAGCCCCATTATTATATGTATGCAACATTATTATTAACTGCACTTTTGAGTCGAGGTTGTTGTTGAGTTGCACAACCCGAGTAGGCTGTTGCGTTGTGTCACAAAGCATTTCTTTAGTTGTCGAGCATTACTACCTTTGCACAGTCTTTATTATTTGCCTGCCTATTATTACTATATGTCCTAGCATTTATTGTGACCCGTATTCTGCATTATAATTGTTCAAGATTCTTTACGAACATCTTCCCAGCATCAGACTTATTTCAGAAGTTTCCAGTTGATGTTGCAGGACTAGCATTGCACTTTCTTTAATACAGGAGTGCCAGTTATTTGAGTATCTACCGTAACGTTAGTTAATCACGTTAACTATCTTTTTTTGTGTAACATAATCGAGTAATCTTTTACTGTTTGAGAATAGGCTGGTTCATTGAGCGTCAGCCTAGTGTGTGTGCACCAGTTACCGAGTCATAGGATACCTCATTGTCCAGGCACGACTCAGGGCGGTAATGGTGTTTTGTTTTCCAGTGTTTAAGGCAGGGGTTGGATCTAGTGTTACCGTTGTTGCTTTTTGCCATTATCTAGTCCAATGTTGAAGAGCCCTGTGTCTTTGAGAACCTGGATCGTAACACTTGACATTAGCTTCATCCAGTTTAGCTGCCAAATCTTCTCGGAGCTGGAAGAATCGGCAGACATGAACATTGGGGCCAGCAAACATGGTAGGGCCAAACCTACCAGAACAGTTCGTGCAGGCGCGAGACATGGTGACAATAACAAAACTTCAAATCACTTCACTCTAAGTCACTTCTAATCACTTGTCTCACTTCAGAACACTATTCACTTCACACACTTCAGATCACTTTACTCACTGTAAATCACTTCACTCACTTTAAATCACTTCACGTCACTTCTAATCACTTCACTCACTTTAAAAACACTTCAATCACTTCAACCGAAAACAAATATGTTCAACCGAAAATAAATATGTTGAAATACGCAGAAATAGGTTATCAGGGGTGATAGCCTAACCGAAAACAAAATGTTGAGATACGCAGAATATTATTAGGCTTCCAGGGGCGATAGCCTAACCAAAAGTGTTTTACAAAATTGAAATACGCAACAATAGGCTACCAGCGATGGGTGATAGGAGTTGGACTTCACATGGTCGATACCCAATTCCTTCAGGGACTGCTGAAATATATTGGAAGTGAAATTAGTACCTTGATCACTTTGCACCTCATGGGGGAAACCCATTCTGGTGAAGAATTTGAGCAGTTCCTTAATGACTGTTTGGGCTGAAGTATTTCGTAACTGAATAGCCTCTGGGTATCGAGTTGCCATGTCCATTATAGTTAACAAATATATATGTCCCTGGGATGTCCTTGGCAATGGGCCAACGATATCCACTACCACCAGAGTAAAAGTGTTCTTGAACACTGGCAAGGGCACCAGAGGATTTACAGGCACCTTTTGATCAGGTTTTCCTGTCATCTGGCAGGTGTGACACACTCTACAGAACTCCACTACATCTGCACGCATTCCTGGTCAGTGAAAGTGGGCTCTAATGCGATCTATGGTTTTCCTCACACCTAAGTGCCCTGCTGAGGGTATACTATGGGCCATTTCTAGTATATCTTTGCGACAAGGTTTAGGAATGACTACCTGATGTACGTCCCATGCCCCATCATCAATAGGTCTGTGTGGCGGTCTCCACCTACGCCACAAACCTCCTTTCTTCATATAAAAACATGCACCCCTCTCCTTCTCTCTCTCCTCTTCACTCATGGCACAGGCAGCTAACTCCTTACACTCTCTGTCATCTCTTTGTAACTCTACCAGGCCACTAGAACAATTAGGAGGGGTTTCATGATTGTCATTTGGCTCAAGGATAGCCATAAAAGTTTCAGACAGATCTACTACAGTCTCCACATCAGGTACAGTTTGAGCATCATTCATTACTCTTTCATCCCTTTCATTTACTTGCACAGTTGGTACATTTCTGTCAGAGGGAACTGCTACTTGTGCCATAGATCAAGCGACAGCACACACAGGGAAACTCTTTGGCATCTCCTTCTCGAGCTCAACAGTCAGCGGCTCGTCAACAGGGGAAAGTGACAAAACTGGGTCTGGTCGGACCCTCTCACCATGTATCAACTTCCTTGTATATTTTCACCCTTCGGGCTGCTTTTGTGAATAAACCGTTAATTATTATTATTATTATTATTCCCCAAAAGGAGTGTTACTCCGGTCACAGGGATATCCTGAGGCCTACACAAAGCTATACAGGCTTCACCCTTCATCAAATCACACTCAATCTCTCCATTCACTAAGTAAGCAGGAAATTGGCCTCCAGCACCTCTCATTATTACTGGTTCGCCAGATGGGCTTTCAGCATAAGGATTCACCATGAGGGTGCTAGTAGAACCAGTATCTCTCAAAAATTTATCTTCATGTACACAACCATTCAGTTTCACATTTCCAGATGAAATAAAGGGACGGTAGCTGTCCTGGACTGATGGGGATATTACTACAGGTTTATCCTGGACTGATGGGGATATTACTACAGGCTTAACCCTTGCGGGTTGCACCACACACGCTACTACACCATTTCCTGTCGGGTTTACGTTAGTAGCTAGGTACTCCTGCGGTCGGGAGTCCTGCATCAAAAGCACATTTGGATAGTTTTGATTATTGGGAGAGGGAGATACTGCGGCTACTGCCTGTCACAGCTTCTCGGATCTCTCCTTAGCCCAACATTGATAAGCTAAGTGGCCTCTCTTACCACAATAATTAAAAACTTTCTGGGATACATTCCCCTTATAAGCATTATTATTATTGGTTTGGGTCCCACCTCTGTTAACCATTACCAGGAGTCACATTCTTAGTTGGGGGAGCATTTTTAGTTTGGCTAGCATGGGGAGATGTTACAGGCTTTTTCGAGTGACTAGATTTGTCAGATTTGTGATTGGAGAACTTAGAATCATGATGGGGCTTCTTCCCACGGAATTTGCTGTTTAGTACATATGTATCAGCTATGTCTGCAGCTTCGGCAAGATTATTTACCTTTTCCACTCTGAAGTGATAGGCTACTGATGAATCTATATCTTCCATAGGAAATTATCAAGCAAGATTAACTTTTTCAGACCCTTGACATCAGTGACATCTTTACTTTTGATACAATCATTTAATGTTTTGGTCATGGTCCTGGCAAACACCGTATGGGTTTCTTCGAATTTCTAATGGGTTTTCCTGAAAGTTTGCCTATAAGCTTCAGGATGTAGCTGGTACGTTTTTAAGATAGCTGCTTTGAGACGGTCATAGTCTTGCCGAACCTCAGACTCTACTGAAAAGTAAATAGCACGAGCCTGTCCTGTCAAACCGGTTTGCAACATAAAAGACCAACGATCTCTCGTCCACCCCATTCCCGCAGCAACTTCCTCGAACAAAACAAAAAAGTCCTGAACATTATCCTCAGTGAAGGGGGGAATCACACTAGTCATAGTTCCCGGAGGGGGAGCAATCACAGGAACATTAGCATTATTTTGAGCCGTTAATTGGGCCACGCGATACTGATGGTCTAGCTGTGTTTGTTGGGACTGCATATACAGCTGAGAGTCTGCCTGGGCAGCATTTAATCTGGCTAGCTCTAGGTACTGTTCAGATGTAAATCCCTCGGGTAAATGTTCACCAAACCGCATAGTATTATTGAATCCCCCACCAGCTGCTCCGTTACGCTCACTGCCCTCGGTGTCGTGAATCCCAAACAGGTCGGATTTTACGGACTGTGCCATTTCGGTTTTTGTCATGTCCGAGACAGTCAACTGCAGATATGAGGCTAGTACTTTTAGCTCGTCTTTTGACAGGATATCGATATCATTGTCTGTGGGTGTTGACTCTACGAAGTTCTGAGCATCTTCGCTATTTATTATATTAGGCATTATTAAGTATTAAGCAGTGAAATTCAAGTGAAACTTTACAAAACGAATCCTGGTGAGGTCGCTATTTATCTGTGATGTATCTTGATTCAGAAGTGGCTAACTTGATAAAACTAAACAGAACAAACAATATGAAAAGGTATCAAACACCTGAAGGCCAATAGAGCTTAAAACGTTAAAGTTTGTTCTGTTGGTACTTGGTTTCCTTTTAGCTGTTGGAACAGTTATCCTTTATACTCTGATACACTTCAATTAGGATCAAATCATGAAACTATTTCAAGTCATATAGAATCATTTCAAGGTTTAATATTCAGTAGGCTATAATTTAAGAATAGAGAAAAAGTTTTGTATGACCGTAAGGACTTTTTAATCTTTATTAGTATTAAAATATAAATATTATTAAGATCTTTGATATATATAATTCATTCAGTTCGTTAACCTTTTAAAGATTATGATTTACGGTGCTCTTATTCTCTTTCCTCATTATTCATATAATCATTGTCCTCTTTACGTATCTTAAATAATTATTAATATTATTATTATGTTAGCAAATTAGTTATTCTTATTCTTTCTTCTTAATGCAAGACTTTTAATGAATCAATATAATATATCAGGGAATATAACAAAAGTCACATATACAAATGGAACTGTATTTATAAAACAAATAAAGTATTTAACACTCACACAAAAATAGGTGATTATGAAGGAAATTAACGTTTAGTACTTCAGGATCGTTTTGTTTCCTTTTTGGTTCACTTTAACTACATAGAATAAAGTTGGTTTGATTTACAATATAAATGTAAGTCACAATAATTTAATAGAGCTTAAAACAATGCTTAATTACTAATGACAATAGCTTTACATCAAGCCATTTAAGTATTAACTATAGTATAATGTCAAACAGATAAATTAGTTACTATATCACATCAAATCTCCAATATTCAATCCAATCACAAAATTATATCTAATCACAAAATTTAATCTAATCATAAAATGTATCTAATCATAAATTTGATCTAAACATAAATTTTAACTCCAATCACAAAATCCTTAAATCAAAATGAGGCTAGGTATTTCTGACATACCTCTGGTTATCTAACGGTCACAAGTTCACTCACGAACTAACTAGTAGGGTTTGAGGAACGCACTACAAATTAAATGAAAAACCCTGCTCTATACAAGCCTGTTAGTCTGTCTCGTCTCCCCTGCCACTGCTCTCCTCCCCAGCCAAGAACGTACTGGTTTGATCTATCAAATATCTGTCCTTATATAAGAGTCCACCACCACACTAGTTCAATCAGGAGTCACAGACGCCGGGATAGACGTGCCGGAACCAATCAAATAGCAGGCAGGTTGTGTGGGCCAATTACAGGTGATAGGCAGGTATGCAAGCCGGTTGGGTACTCGAAGTAGGTGGGAGAAGGGGGGTTGTTCACTACGTCATTGCTGCCCGGCCCCCTCACACAGGTGGAATTTGGCATGAAACAGCATTCACTCTCTATCTCTCGCCAGTCACGTAAGCAGGTATTAGGTAGAAAGAAGGAGAGGTTTATAGGTGCGGGGAGTCACGTAGGCATATTGTTGTCTGCCACGCATCACATCCTGGTCTCTTCGGGTGTTACAATGTTCACCTCTTTTACCTGTACATAGTGTTGCTGAGTCATTTTGGTAATATATAAATACCGTATATAAATAAATATATATATATATATATATATATATATATATATATATATATATATATATATATATATTTATATATATATATATATATATATATATATATATATATATATATATACAGTACATATATACATGTACCGGTATATATATATATATATATATACAGTATATATATTTTTTTCTATGTGAATGAGGGAGACAAATGGCATAGCTGCCTGCAGCGAGTGCCTCCCCCAGATTTCAAAGAGTGACAGGGCCAAAATCAAGGGATGTTCGAGCTAAAATGCCTGGAGACACGGAGTTTGAAGCAATTTAAGTCATAGGAAGAGGGAAAGACTGATTCTGGGAGAGGGTTCCCGAGCTCAGCAGTTGAATAGAAGAAAGTCTGGGAATAGCGTTTCACTCTTGGGTTGGAGAGTTTTACAGAGTAGGGGTGGGATTGTGTTGCAAGGTGGGTACTACGTACCCTACGTAGAGGAGGTGGTATACACTGGGAAAGTTCCGAGGAACACTGATTATTGTAGTAGTGATAGAATAGTGAGAGAGATGCAACATTGCGGCGGACAGAGAGAGATGGCAGAGAGTTGATGAGTGGACGGGAGTTAATGATACGGAAGGCTTTCCTTTAAACTTTATCTAGGAGTGCGGGTGTGAGAGGATCCGCCCCACACATGTGAATAATAGTCAATACAAGGACGCACTGTGCCCCTGTACAGAGCAAGAATCTGTGCAAGGGAAAAGAACCCCTTGAGGCGGTTGAGCACGCCCAGCTTCTGGGAGGCTGCCTTAGTGAGACTGGTAATATGGTCTTTCCAAGTGAGAGCAGAAGAAAAACAGACACCGAGAACATTGAGGGAAGATGAAGGGTTGCTTTTTGTATTGTTGAAGAATAAGGGATAGTCCTCTGGAGGTTCCTGACGGGTAGTAAGATGGATAAATTGAGTTTTGGAAGCATTAAATACAACAAGGTTTTCTCTACCCCAATTGGAAATAGTAGCTAGATCAGAAGATAGGCATTATATGGCTTCAATACGTTTACTTTTGAGGGACTGCTGGCTGGGGCGTTCTGGAAAACTACTTGAGTGGTGTAAAGTAGAGTCCTCTGCATATGAATGGATGGGACTAGATGTACAGTTGAGAAGATTATTTATGAAAATTAGTTAGAGAATAGGAGATAGGACAGAACCCTAAGGAACACCGGCGTTGATAGAATGAGGAAATGAGCGATGGCCATCCACAACTGCAGCTATGGAACTGCCGGAAAGGAAATTAGAGACAAAGGCACAGATGGAGGGACAGAAACCGAAGGAGGGCAGTTTGGAAATTAAAGATTTGTGCCAGACTCTATCGAAGGCCTTCGATATGTCTAGTGCAACAGAAAAAGTCTCACCGAAGTCCCGAAAGTTGGATGACCAACAGTTAGTAAGATATGAAAGATCATCAGTAGAGCGACCCTTAAGGAAGCCATACAGGCGATCTGAGAGCAGATTATGAGAAGAGAAATGCTTAAGAAATTTGGAAGCAAGAATTGTTTCAAAAACTTTAGAGATATAAGAGATGAGAGCAATTGGACGATATTTGGGACAGGTTGAATGAGAGCAAACTTCCAGCATGAAGGGAAGACATTAGAGGATAAACAGAGACGAAAGAGTTTGCCTAGGCAGGGAGTCAGCACGGAAGCACAGTTTTTGAGAACAACAGGAGGAACACCGTCCGGACCGTATGCCTTATTAGTGTTAAGCCCAGAGGGGGTAGAAAGTACATCTTTAGAAGAGATTAGGATATTAGGCATAAGTAAGAGAGAGGAGGGTGGAGAGGGAGGAATAGCACCAGAATCATCCAAGGTGGAGTTTCTAGCAAAAGTTTGAGCGAAGAGTTTAGCTTTGTCAGAGGAAGAAGTGATGGTTGTACCATCAGAGTGGGAAAGGGGAGGGAAAGACGAGGAAGAAATTGTTGGAGAGGTTTTTGGCTAGATGCCAGAAAGCTTGGGAAGAGCTATAGTTGGATAGTTCAGTGCATTTATTATTGATGAAAGAGTGTTTGGCAAGTCGAAGAACAGATTTGGCTTGATTCCGGGCAGAAACATAGGAAGAATGAGAATCTTGAGTTTTAAGGCGGCGGTAACGTTTGAATGCTTCCTCCTTATTGCGGACAACAGTAGAACAGGCGTGAGTAAACAAAGATTTTCTAGCATTAGTCTGAGAGAAAGAGAATGGAATGTATGCTTCCATGCCCGATTAGGATTACCTCGGTAATGCGTTCAGCACTCTCTGAGGGTCCTCGGCCACGGAAGCAGAAATCATTCCATGGGAAATCAAAGAAGTACTGCCGGAGAGCCTCCCAGTCGGCAGCGCCAAAGTGCCACAAGCGCCGCCGGCTAGGAGGATCGGGTGGCCGTACTGGAGAGATAGGACAGGTGACAGAGATAAGTTTATGGTCAGAGGAGCCCAAAGGAGAGAAAAGATCGACAGTATAAGAAGAAGGGTTAGAAGTTAGAAACAGGTCATGAATGTTGGGCCGATCTCCGATGCGATCCGGGATACGGGTGGGTTGCTGAACTAACTGCTCTAGGTCATTTAGGATAGAAAAGACGTAGGCTTGTTCACCAAGTGGATCAGTAGTGTGAGAGGAGAGCCATTGGCGGTGGTGAATGTTGAAATCTCCTAAGATGGAGATTTCTGAGAAAGGAGAAATGGATAGAATGTGTTCCACTATAGAGTTTAGATAGTCAAAGAATTTGGGAAAGTTGGTAGAGTTAGGGGAAAGATAGACAGCACAGAAATATTTAGTAAGAGAATGACAGGAAAGTTTGAGCCATAAAGTTGAGAATTCAGAGGAGTCTATCTGCCTCTTGTTGTGGCTCGGGGTGTGTCGACTGCTTCCTTAACATTTTTCCTAGGGCAATAGGGATTTGGCCCCAGAGGTTGGATAGGTTGTTGCGCGCATATACAGCTGAACACCATTCAAGCCACTTCCTCCTCATGATTGCGCTAAGCTGCTTGTTAGTGATGCTGAAAATGCTTGCAGTAGTTCCCTGTTATCGTCAGTACTATTTCTTCTGATGAGCTTTCTGGCAGCGTTGATCCTTGCATACAACTTCCAAACCTCCTCAGCATAATACCAATGATCATTGTATGTTCTATGCTTAAGAATCCTGAATTTATAAGGCCCAGCCCAGGATCCTGGAGCCTTGTATGTTGTTCCAATTCCCTCTGATTAACTGCTGGTAGAGTCTTTGAGCCAATTACAGCAATGGTTCCGCCCACTGGTTGTCTCTGTGATCTGAAAGGATTAGCTAGCTCACAGTGTGTAGATGTCCGGGATAGAGTTTTGGAAGGTGCTGAATTGCCGGGCGGGTTAGGCAAAATACCGGGTAGAGTTGTGAATGTTCTGGCATTGGCACTGCTGCCCTGTGAGTGGGAAGGATTTGTCCAAGGTAGAGTTGGGGAAGATGTTAGGTCGCTGGGTGAGCTAGTCAAATTCCCAAGCAGAGTTGGGATCGTTCTGGGCAGAAGTGTTGGGCCACCAGATAGACCAATCAGGGCAGGTGTTTTCGCTTCCAGGCTCATCTGTCATCCTGCCGAATATCCAGGCTTGCTGTCGAATCTTGAGGAATATAAATCGTCAATCTTAACCTCTGCGCCTTCTGGGGATTCTGGAAGTCTCATCCTTCATGTCCTCTTGTCTTATG
The DNA here is from genome assembly GCA_032716605.1 of Paralithodes platypus. Lineage (NCBI taxonomy): Eukaryota > Metazoa > Arthropoda > Malacostraca > Decapoda > Lithodidae > Paralithodes > Paralithodes platypus. The sequence goes on along the minus strand of CM064547.1, from coordinate 18,867,986 downwards.
AGGTTTCTTGGAGTCCTGCCCTTCAAAAAATACTAGTAATATAATAATATTAATATTGATAATAATGATAAAAATATTAATAATAATAACTAGATGTACAAATATGATCATGTACAGTATATAGAAAAGTAATAAAACTTGATTATTACTACATATTGAAAAGCACTTAAATTTAAGTAAAGTACATAACGCAAATAATGTATAATTATATGGAGGTGACACATTTGTGTATATATTTTATGGCGTAGGTGTAGATAGTTAGGGCAAGTTAACGATTAAGAGTGCATATGAAATATGTGGCCATTTTAATTGTGGCTGTTTATGAGTGTGGCCGTTTTGGTCATTAACCCTTTCACGCATATGATGCGATGTTGAGCCTATTGGGGATAATTTAAAGCCTTTGTTACCATCAGGGGTATTTATAAACCTTTAGTTTAGTTACTTCAACCTCTGCAGTTGTCTTTGAGTTAGCTGTGGGCAGAGAACTAATTTTGGAGAGGTAATTATAAGATTGAGAGAACTCTATTTTGCATTGCTTACCTGGCAACCTCTGCGTCATAAATGCGTGAAAGGGTTAAGAAAAGTGCCCACTTTGGTTGTCGTCGTTAAAGAGTGTGACTGTTTTAGTGTGGACGGTAAGGAGTGTAAACTTTTTGGTTGAGACCGATAAGGTGTATGGCCTTTTAAGAGTGGCGATTCTGGTTGTGAGCGTTAAGGAGTGTAGGCATTTTAGAGTGTGGCCGGTTTGGATTTGGCCATGGATGTTTAAGAGACTGACCATTAAGGAGTGCGGCCATTTAGTTTGTGAATTTTAAGGAGTGTGGCCATTTAGGAGTGTGGCCTTTTTGGTTGTGACCATTAAGAAGTGTAAGGTTTTAAGAGTGTGGCCATTTTGGTAGTTCTTAAGCTAGACTACTATGGGTTTCAGAGGCCGTGTGGCATCGTTTTTCGGGAATAACTTATAAACAAACAGTTGGATCAGTATGATATTTTGACACAGCTTTTTTCACACCGTGCCCTAATTTTCGTCAATATAGTGCATTACCAAAAGTGTAGATATAAGCCACTTGTCCCTGTGTCATGAGGTTAAAGTCACACATTAATGACTAAGAAACAGACAAGCTACCTTGGCTTACCTGTGAGAACACCAAACCATTATTGCTCCTCCATCAAACACGGTAGTTATCAGCCACCACCCAATCTTATTATCGCCTTTAAATTCAAGATATCTGTCAATATCAAGTATAAATATACAACAAGTATATATGTTTCTATATTTATACTTGATATTGACAGATAACTTGAATTTATAGGCGATAATAGGGTTGGGTGGTGGCTGATAACTACCGTGTTTGATGGAGGAGCAATAATGGTTTGGTGTTCTCACAGGTAAGCCAAGGTAGCTTGTCCGTTTCTTAGTCATTAATGTGTGACTTTAACTTCATGACACAGGGACAAGTGGCTTATATCTACACTTTTGGTAATGCACTATATTGTCGAAAATTAGGGCACGGTGTGAAAAGAGCTGTGTCAAAATATCATACTGATCCAACTGTTTGTAAATAAGTTATTCACAAAAAACGATGTAACACGGCCTCTGAAACCCATAGTAGTTTTAAAGAAATGGGCAGTTAGGATATGACAGGGAATGAAAAAGCTGTGCATTCATGGGTGTGTTATGACTTTCCCATTCACAGTAACTAAAGCCATTCAGTACCGGTGACGTCCTTTTCATTATATTCCAGCAATTATTCATATGAATATATAAAGTTTAGGAAGGACGGCTACCAATTATAAGGCGACAGACTATATGAATTTATCCTTTTAGCTACTATACTGTATATCCCTCCCAAGCTTCATAACTCTGCTATGGATGTTTGATGGAATTCCACACACTTGTCAACTACTGAGCATGGCAGTGATAGTTTGACATATATGGTGTAAGGCAGGGCATTTCCCTGCCTTAACACCTTGGAACATTGGGTTGGGGTTAGAAGGGGACTACTAGGGAAACTACCCATCACTGCCAACCACACTCCTATATCGATGATTCTTCTGATCCCGTATTAACCACACTGCTGAGATAAGTTTACACTTCATGTAACATAATTACCAGATATAATTAATCTTTCCAGGCCGTAGGGATTTCAGCTATTAATGGATAGCTGTACATTGTTAGATGAGGTGGTGGGTATACAGTATATGAAAACATTGGTGTATGGTAATATTGTGAGTAAGTAACAAATACCGTTTATTAGATGGTTTGGGTGTGAAAGGTATCTGTCTTGTGTGGGCCACTTGGCTCTCTGCAGAACCTCATTTTATTATGTTCATATTTCTTACAATTGTATCTTGGTTGCAAGTATATGATAACATGGGTGTATAGTAAGTAGTGTAAGTAACATATAACGTTTATGAGATGGGTTGGGTGTGAAAGGGATCTGCCTTGTGTGGGCCACTTGGCTCTTGCAAGCTCCCAGTTCATATTGCTTGCATGTGGAAGGGATCTGCCTCATTTGTACCAGTGTGCAAACAAGAAATATATAGAGAGTTACCATAGAGTTACCATAGACCTCCGGACCGTATGGGCTGGCAGGCCCTGGCTGAAGCCTCCACGTCTATTCTCAGGAATCTTGCAGAGCCTCCAGACAGACAGACATACAGACAGACAGAGAGCGAGAGAGATTGGCTGTGTAAAGGATCTGCCTCGCGTAACAGAGTTGTAGATATGTGAAATAGGCTACCGAGTGCTACAATGGGATCAAGAACAATAAAGAGCTTCAAGATAAAATATGGACGAGATGGGTTGGGTGTGAAAGGGATCTGCCTTTTGTGGGCCACTTGTTTCTCTGCAGATTCCCAAATTGCATGTGTAAGGGATCTGCCTCATTTGTACCGGTGTGCAAACAAACAAGAGCGAGAGAGGGAGAGACTGGCTGTGCTAGGGATCTGCCTCTATTTGTTTAGTAACAGAGTTATAGATATGTGAAATAGGCTACCGAGTGCTATAGTGGGATCAAGAACAATAGGGTTCCAACATAAAATTAGATAGGACGAGATGGGTTGCGAGTGAAAGGGGCCTGCCGTGTGTGGGGGCCAATCGGCTCTCTGCAGGCTCCCGTTTCCTTATGTTTCTAATGTTCTCATTTGTTAGAGAGAGAGAGAGGGAGAAAGAGAAGCATGGCGAGAGAATAAAATGTCGTAAACGTAAGGAAGACAGCGATAAATGAGAGAGAGAGAGAGCACAGGATGGGTTGGGTATGAAAGGGATCTTCCGTGTGTGGGCTAATCGGCTCTCTGCAGACCCTCGTTTTCCTATGTTCTCATTTGTTAGAGAGAGAGAGAGCCTAGGATGTCGTAATCGTAAGGAAAACAGCGATAAATGAGAGAGAGAGAGAGAGCTGCCTAATTTGTACAGGGGTGCAAACAAACAAGAACAAAAGAGAGGGATTGGCTGTGTAAGGGATTTGCCTCTAATCATTTGGTAACAGTGTTGTAGATATGTGGAATAGGCTACCGAGTGTCTTGTGTGGGCCAATTGGCTCTCTGCTGACTCCCATTTTCTTATGTTCCTATTTTTTACAATTATATCTTGGTTGCAGGTATATGATAACATTGGTGTATAGTAAGTAGTGTAAGTAACATATAAAGCTTATGAGATGAGTTAGGTGTGAATGGGATCTGCCTTGTGTGGGCCACTTGGCTCTGCTGACTCCCATTTTAACATAAGAACATAAGAACATAAGAAAATGGGAGTCTGCAGAAAGCCGATTGGCCTAAGCAAGGCAGATCCCTGTCCCACACAACCCCAAATCAATTACAAAGCCCAATTATAGGCTCAACACTCTAATACCCTGAGGATCATACTACCAAAACGGTTAGAGATTAACGCAGGATTATGGGGGTCTGCAGAGCGCTGATTGGCCCAACCCGGCTGATCCCCCTTCACACCCAACCCTTCTCGTCCATATGCTTATCCAATTTTATCTTAAAGCTCCCTACAGTTTTAGATCCCACTATAGCACTTGGTAGTCCATTCCACCCATCTACAACTCTGTTACCAAACCAATATTTGCCTATATCTTTTCTGAAACGAAATTTATCTAATTTGAAACCATTGGTACGAGTTCTTTCGCTATCACTGAGCTTTAGTACATTTGTCATGTCCCCTTTGTTAATCCCACTAACCCACTTTAACACCTCTATCATATCCCCTCTAACTCTGCGTCTCTCTAACGAATGTAAACCTAATTTCTTCAACCTTTCTTCATACGGAAGATTTCTAATATTATGGATCATTTTTGTCATTCTACGCTGTACCCTCTCCAATGAATCTATGTCCATTCTGTAATAAGGACACCAAAATTGGACAGCATAATCCATATGGGGTCTCACTAATGACAAGTAAAGTTTTAAGATAACATCAGCAGTTCTGTTACTCACACTCCTAGAGATGAACCCGAGAATCCTGTTTGCCTTATTACGAACGCCTATACACTGTTTTCTAGGCTTCAAATCATTGCTAACAAACACACCTAGATCTTTCTCGCAGTCTGAATTTTCTAATTCTAAATTAGCTAGTTTATATTTAACATTTGTTTGCATCTTCCCTATCTTTAATACCTTGCATTTGTCAATGTTAAACTTCATCTGCCAATTTACTGACCATTCATGTAAGGTATCTAGATCCCTTTGGAGGCACTCTATATCGCTATCTGAATCAATTGATCTCCCCATTTTAGTATCGTCTGCGAATTTACTTATCCTATTAGTTATACCTAAATCTAGGTCATTTATGTATATAAGAAACAACAGGGACCTAATACCGATCCCTGGGGGACACCACTTTTGACTGCTCCCCACTCTGACTTGGTACCATTTATGCTGACTCTCTGTTTCCTACCAATTAGCCATGACCTAATCCATCCCAACAACGCCCCACCTATTCCATGTGCCTCAACCTTCCTCATCAATCTCTCATGAGGGACTCTGTCGAAAGCTTTACTGAAATCTAAATATATAATATCGTATGCCTTGTCATTATCTACTGCTTCATATACCTCTGAGAAAAAACTAAGCAAATTAGTAAGGCAAGAACGTCCCTGTGTGAATCCATGCTGAGAAGAATTGATTAAGTTAAATGTTTCATCTTGGTTGCATGTGCAAGGGATTTGCCTAATTTGTACAGGTGTGCAAACAAACAAGAGCAAGAAAGAGATTGGCTGTGTAAGGGATCTGCCTCTATTCGTTTGGTGATAGTTGTAGATATGTGGAATAGGCTACTGAGTGCTATAGTGGGATGAATAACAATAGAGCTTCAACATTAAATATGATAGGACAATATGGGTTGGGTGTGAAAGGGATCTGCCGTGTGTGGGCCCATCGGCTCTCTGCAGATTCAATTTTTTTGTATGTTCTTATGTTCTCATTTGTGTGTGAGAGAGGGAGAGAGAGAGAGCATGGCGATAGAGAATATAATGTCGTAAATATAAGGAAGACAGAGAGAGAAAGAGAGCGAGAGCGTGCGGGATGGGTTGCGTGTGAAGGGGGTCTGCCATGTGTGGGCCAATCGTCTCTGTGCAGACTCCTGTTTACTTATGTTCTCATTTGTGAGAGATAGAGAGAGAGAGAGAGAGAGAGAGAGAGAGAGAGAGAGAGAGAGAGGAAGAGTTTATAAGATGGGTTGGGTGTGAAAGGGATCTGTTTTGTATGAGCCAATTGGATCTCTGCAGACTCTAATTTTCTTACGTTCCTATTTCTTACAATTATATCTTGGTTGCAGGTATATGATAACTGTCGGGAATAGGGTAATGATCCCGACAGTTTAGGTCCTATAGGGCATTTGAATTTGGCGGTATCGTATCGCATGTACGATTTCGGCTAGTTCTTTGTGTATTGTAGTTTATTATTAAGTGTAGGTTAAATATTAACTGTAATGTATAACTATGTACATCAGCTCTAGATGTATCATGAAACCAAGTTATGGGTTATAATTATAATGAGCCAGCAGCCATATGTAATTTCGCGAAGCGATCGGACGCCGGCCCTTTAGTCTCTCAATCAACACCATACAGCCAACAACTTCCCCCCGGCTCTGACTCCACCCATAGTTCACCATGTGCTACAATTACTAATCTATATCAACAGTCCTACATCACCAGTCCTTTAAGCTAAGTTCATTGTATCGATATTGTATTATGTGAACATTCCTACATGTCATGCAATTGAATTAGCCATGTGTGGGGGACTGGATTACACCCATCGATTACTTCGTTGGTAATTATATTATACAACTATTTGTTGGGATATTTTCATGTACCAGTGATATGCAATTTAACCTCTTTATCTAAATTCCCGACAAATAATGGTCCTTCGAACCGGTCTGTACCGGGAAAGCTGTTGTGGTCGACAAACTACCCAGTTTCTATATAGCATCAGAGATTCAACCACATTTGAAATATCTCAGAAGCAAGGGTTATAAACTGGGTGATGATCAACTCTCTGCTAACAATGGAATTATGCTACTGGTCGGAGCTGATTATTACTACGGCCTGGTTCACCCTGGATATCGGCGGGTAGATAAGCTAATAATGCTCCCCACGATCCAAGGGTATGCCATTTCTGGATCCTATGCCACTTCCTCTCAAGACACACAGGTTGAGGTGGTTACGGTCCTCAAGGTAGCAGTAAGCCCCATAGATAAATATATTAGGCCAAATGTGCCTGATAATTCATGTACTGATATAGATAAGGTATGGGACTTGGACCATATTGGAATTGACCCACATGAACTTGATCGGGAGTCCAAGCTAGCGTTGAGCTCGTATGAAGAGACTGTAACGTATGACTCTGGCAGGGGTCAGTATGTGGTAAGGCTCCCTTGGAAGGATAACAAGAGTAAATTACCTACTAATTTCCATCTAGCACTTGGTAGGTTACGTGGCCTTCATAAGCAGTTTGTCAAGGATCCTAATTATTGCGAGACTTATGCGGCAGTTTTAAACGAGCAGGTACAACGTGGAATTGTGGAGAGAGTAGATCTCAGTGAGTATGGGGATAACATCCATTACCTTGCTCACCATGGGATTAAAAAGGACAGTTCCACCACTCCTGTTCGTATTGTATATTACTGCTCTGCTAAATCCAGTGATCGCTCCTATAGCCTGAATGATTGTCTATACACGGGTCCGTCCCTGGTCTCTGATCTCGTGCAAATTATGTTGCGCTTCAGATGTCATAAGTTTGCATGGGTCGCCGATATTGAGAAGGCCTTCCTGATGCTTCAACTCCATCGTGAAGACAGGGACTCGACAAGATATTTATGGCCACGGGACCCAATGGATCTAGATTCAGAGTATCTGGTCTACAGGTTCAGAGTCGTCTTATTCGGGGCGACCTGTTCCCAGTTCCTTCTCAACGCTACTATCTTGCGACATCTTGAGGAGGCTGGACTAGATCCTGACTTCAAGAATGAGATCAAGCAGGGGATCTATGTGGACAATCTTCAAGGCACTGGAGACGATGAAGATTTATTGCTCGAAAGAAGCTGGGAGATCCGCGATATATTTGCCAAGGCTCATCTATACTTGAGAGAATGGGCCACTAATAGTGATCTTTTGAAAGGTCAATTTACTTCTGACGGTGTAGCTACTGAGAATAGTGAGGTGAAGTTTTTAGGCCACAAATGGGACACTACCACAGATTGTATATCCTTCTGTCACACCCCATGCGGCAGTGAGCTTATGACCAAGCGAAACTGCTTAAGCTTGTTAGCGAGGTTGTTTGATCCCCTAGGTTTTTTGCTGCCTGTAACTATCCGTGCTCGTATGTTTTACAGCAACTGTGGCGGCTAAAACTAGATTGGGACACGCCCCTCCCGACTGAGTTACAAGATACTTGGCGGTTGATTCGGTCGGACCTTTCCACATGTTGCAAGGTCCAACTTAATCGTCAGGTTATTAGTGGGCAACAGGTGGATCTACATGCCTTTTCTGATGCTAGTAATAGTGCGTACAGTACTGCCATATACATATGCAATGGTAGTGAAGCGAAACTGGCTATAGCAAAGGCCAAAGTAGCCCCTATAAAGAAAATTACAGTTCCTAAATTAGAACTTACTGCATTGCTTCTGTCTGCTCATCTAATAAAGTTTACACTGAATGCTTATGCAGACATACTACAGATTAATAACGTCTATGTCTGGAGCGACAGTCAAATAGCACTTTCATGGGTATACAGCCAGAAAGTGTTACCTGTTTATGTTTCTAATCGCACTGATGAGATACATAACTTAGTTCCTACAGCTAAATTTCGCTATGTGAGCACCATGGATAACCCCAGTGACATAATTTCCCGGGGGATCTCGGCGCAACAGTTTATGTCGTCCTCTATTTGGTGGCATGGACCTCCATGGCTTATATCTCCGACTGAATGGCCTCAGGATTTCAGGGAATGCAAATCTGATCCTTCAAGTCGGCCCCAAGATGATGAGTTAAGTAGTTCGACTGTGAGTACTACACATCAGGATAACAAGTTGGTAGAGTGGGAACGTTACGGCAGCTATGATCAAGTAATACGGGTATTTGCATGGATATACCGTTTCATTAACAACGTGAGAAGTCGGGCTCACAGGTCTTTCCTTAGTGAAGATTCGAAGCATATCAGACTCCATGAATTGAGATCAGCAGAAGCGAAACTAATATGTTTAGTACAAAGGGAATCTTATCTTACTGAACATCAAATCCTGAGCAAGGAGTCAAAGGCCAAACCCTCAAACTTAATGAGGCTAGCTGCCACATTAAGTTTGAGGGTTTGGCCTTTGACTCCTTGCTCAGGATTATATATGGAAGGAAGCATAATTAAGTGTAGAGGCAGGATACAAAAGGCGGACATTATTGTTTCTGCGAAATATCCTGTCCTCCTTAGCTCCTCTCATTTGATTACCAAACTGTTGATTCGCCAATGCCATAGGACCTGCCTACATTTTGGCGTAAATTATGTTCTGGCATATATGCGACAACGTTGGTGGATCCCTAAGATGCGACAAGCAATTAAAGGGATCCACAATAGCTGTACTATCTGTAAAAGATTACAGGGTAAGCCTTACTCCCCAGTAGATCTACCTCCCTTGCCTGAGTTCAGGGTACAAAGGACTGAACCATTTCAGGTAACCGGGGTAGACTACACCGGAGCGATTAAAGTTAGAGAATCGCCCGGTAATATCATAAAGGTATATGCCCGTTCTATTCACATGTGCGGTAACCAGAGCGATTCATATTGAATTGATTGACGACCTCTCCAGCGAGGGTTTTTTGCATACTCCAAGACGCTTTGCAGGCCGCAATGGTTTCCCTCAAATTATTATGAGCGATAATGCGACTTGTTTTGTCGGGGCCTCTAAATATCTCCAGAGTTTAATGGACGACCCGCAAGTTGTGGCTACCCTCACTGGAAAGGGTTGTCAGTGGAAATTTATACCAGCACGTGCACCATGGTTCGGGGCGATTTGGGAGAAAACAATCGGTATTGTCAAATCTGCCATGATGAAGGTATTAGGAAGGGCACTGGTGACCAGAAAGGAGTTGCAAACCATCTTAATAGAGATTGAGATGTCAGTCAACGACAGGCCCTTGACCTATACCTCGGCAGATGTTGATGACCTCTTACCCATTTCGCCTTCTATGCTAACACGTGGACGCACCCTTTATACCTTTCCTAGATCGTCAGTAACCGACGAAGATCTTCAAGACCCTACGTTCGGCGATGCTGACGCCACCCGTCGTCGCTTCCAGTATGTGAACAAGGTGTCGGACGATCTATGGAAAAGGTGGACCCAAGAATATTTGCTGTCTCTTCGCGAGCGTCACTCCAATATGATAAAAGGGACGAATCAAAGATGGCCTCGTATCGGGGATATCGTACTGATTCATGATGAGCGTCCTAGGTTATTGTGGAAGCTTGGGAGGATTGTCGATTTGTTCCAGGGCATTGATGGTCTTATAAGGGTTGCTAGATTACGAACTTCGACTGGGGTTACTACTCGCCCAGTCGTAAGGTTATATCCCTTGGAGCAGGATGTAGAACTGCCGGATGATACTGGCGTCTCTACTGATACCCCTCCGCGGGAGAGTGCTGGTGACAGTGCTCCTCAGGGTGGGGCAGTTGATGATGAGAAGGATGATCCTCCTCTGGCTTCAGGTGGCGCTCGCCCCAAAAGGAGGGCGGCTATGAGTTCCGTGGATCTTTGAAGATCTAAGATCAAACAAGGTGATCTTTGAATCTTCGACGTCCTTTTGTTTTCTGTATATAGCTACTGTATATCGTTTTTGGTGGCGGGCAGTATGTCGGGAATAGGGTAATGATCCCGACAGTTTAGGTCCTATAGGGCATTTGAATTTGGCGGTATCGTATCGCATGTACGATTTCGGCTAGTTCTTTGTGTATTGTAGTTTATTATTAATTGAAGGTTAAATATTAACTGTAATGTATAAATATCTACATCAGCTCTAGATGTATCATGAAACCAAGTTATGGGTTATAATTATTATGAGCCAGCAGCCATATGTAATTTCGCGAAGCGATCGGACGCCGGCCCTTTAGTCTCTCAATCAACACCATACAGCCCCGTATGGTGTTGATCCTTCATATGGAAACTGAGCCTTCCCAAACTGAGGTCTGTGGCAGTGGGTGACTGGTGAAAATTAACTAAATTTACTAAATTAACTAGACTCGGTTCCCTATAGGTAGGCAGAGATTTTTCTTAAGTAATTGTTTAGTTTTAATACACCATATTTTCAATATGATCATTGCTACCTCATATCACCAGTGATATGCAATTTAACCTCTTTATCTAAATTCTCGACAATAACATTGGTGTATAGTAAGTAGTGTAAGTAACATAATTATGTGTGTGAGATGGGTTGGGTGTGAAAGGGATCTGCCTTGTTTGACCCACTGGCTCTCTACAGGCTCCCATTTTCATCTTGGTTGCATGTGTAAGGGATCTGCCTCATTTGTATACCGGTGTGCAAATGAGAGAGAGAGAGATTGGCTGTGTATGGGATCTGCCTTTCGTAACAGAATTGTAGATATGTGAAATAGGCTACCGGGTGCTATAGTGGTATCAAGAACAATAGAAAGCTTCAAAATAAAATCAGATAGGGATATGGATGAGATGGGTTGGGTGTGAAAGGGTTCTGCCTTGAGTGGGCCACTTGTCTCTCTGCAGGCTCCCATTTTCATGTTGGTTGCATGTGTAAGGGATCTGCCTCATTTGTACTGGTGTGCAAACAAGCATGAGCGAGAGAGAGAGATTGGCTGTGTAAGGGATTTGCCTCTATTTGTAATGGTAACAGAGTTGTAGATATGTGGAATAGGCTACCGAGTGGGATCAAGAACAATAAAGCTTCAGCAAAAAATTAGGTAGGATGAGATGGGTTGGGTGTGAAAGGGATTTGCCATTTGTGGGCTAATCAGCTCTCTGCAGACTCCCGTTTTCATATGTTCTAATGTTCTCATTTGTGAAAGAGAGAGACAGAGAGAGAGATGGGTTGGGTGTGAAAGGGATCTGCCGTGTGTTGGTTAATCGGCTCTCTGCAGGCTCCCTACTTCCTATGTTCTCATGGACTAGTATGTCGTAATCGTAAGGAAGACAGCGATAAATGAGAGAGAGAGAGATAACTAATACGTAGCCTATAGCGACACTCAAACAAGCACACACATAGCTACACAAGACCATCATACACAGCCACACTAAAACAAGCACACACACGCCTATCTAGCGACAATTACTTAGGCTCAGTGAGTGGCCTCCTGCATGTTGTCTGCGCATTCATGTCATTCAGAGATGCGCTTATATTATATTTCAGCTTTCCGAGGGTAAAAAAATACTTCCGATATATATCTATCTTTGTATTTGAATCATGCATCTTGCTAGATGTCCGTACTTAATAGAGACACGTGGAAAGGTTACAAATAAACACAAACAAATACAAGCAGCAATTAATTTCATAACATACGTGTTTGGGCGAACTAAGCAACGAGATTAGAGGCATGATAGGCAAGTGAGCAAGAAGAGTGATAGCTGGAAGCAAGACCATGAGTAGTTTTGAACATCCCGATTGTGGATAAACATTTCTAATTGATTTTAATGTTTCACTCACCTTACAGTCGTAATTATAACCACAATAGCATGCATGTGGCTGGCTTCCCTCAACTCGTAGGAGCTCGGTGAGTGGCCCACTACACTTGTTTGTACATACGTCATTCAGCGATGCGCATATATTATATTTCGGCTTTCCGAGGGTAAATAAATACATCCGATATATATCTATCCTTGTATTTGAATCATGGATCTTGCTAGATGTCCGTAATTAGTTGACACACGTGAATAGGTTACAAATATGTTAATGTTGTATGAGGAAAGGGGGAGGTAGGAAGGAAGGAAAGGAAAATGCCTGCCTCTCACTGTTTGAGTTTGACGTCTATGAGGAGAAATCGGAAATCTGTTCTTATTACACAACATTTCAGTTCCCTCCACTCCATATTATGCCCGTTAGGGCGTGTTATAAAGAGCGCAAATATGCGTATTATGCCCAGAGAGAGAGAGTGAGAGCATGGAGATAGGGAGGGGAGGGGAGGGGAATGGAGAGAGAGAGAGGAGCGAAGGGTATCGTGTAAATATGATAGTGTAAGCCACTTTTTGAGCTACCGTACGTCTCTGTGACGTCACGGTCGTTCCTGCTGTACGGCGTAGGACGATTTCTTCTTGATTACATGTAAGTAAGTTAAGATTATAAAATACCTAATATGCTGTTAAAGTAATATTGACATGGTCTTATGCAGTACTAGGAGGGGTACCCTCCGGCGTTGCCCGGGTTTAAATTCTACTACCATAATCAATCACTACTACCACAATCATCACAATACTACTACTACCATAATCACCGGCCTCGACCTCCCTGCGCCTCATTAAACGGCGACCTCGATTTCGGCTGCTAAATGACCTCCGATTTTGGATCTGACCTCATCCGTACCCCCATCTTGGGGATCTGCGAACAACTTTCGTTCCATACACCTTTTCGATCGGAGGCTTCCTTCTACCACAAACGGCAATTTTTTTCAATTTTTTGTCGCTCCCGTATACTACATAAGTTCTGCCGAACACTTTATTAAACAAAAGTGTCTCTGATTTCCACTAAACTCGCCTAAAACCATCTCCAAAGCCTGGGCTTTCCAACGGTGCCCCACGCTCCCACCTGGCATCAAAACTGTGGGAGGAGTTTAGTAACAAAGTCGGGTAACTGACAAACAGACAAACATTGACCTTTATTTATAAAGATATATGAATTTATCGTATATATTAATATAATTTATCGTATTGAGCAACATAGAATCGGTACGATAATTTGGGCCCTGGCGTTTGCCAAGGCAGCAAGGTGTGACTCTGAGGAAGAGAGATCAGAGCCTCCACGAACACCATTTAGTTAACATCTAATTTCCGCCCTCAGTTGATCGAGCTTTTGTGCCGCTAATCACAATAAACTGCCAGCAATACATACATCTACACCATCACAATGCTCTCATCGACGCCATGACTGACTGACAGATAAGCATAGTCTTCATGTCCATTCTCATATAATCATTTGATTCTTTCTTTCACTTGACTCGAGCCTCAGGGCCGGCGTCTCGTTTCCCCATTGTCCGCCATATTGGGTAAACTTTCTCCTTTGTCTCGTTGCCACGTGGAACTATTGGTGAGTTAATTCCTGGATATTATTAACACTTAAAACCTTACCTTATATTTAATTTATTGTGTGTGACCTTTGGATATAAATTAGCTTGTTTCAGATTGAATTCAATTAAGATATGGAGTAATTTGATTTAGATTGATTTTGTTTGGATTATAGCTTATAGATATTTAACTTCCATTGATAGTATACCACATTAATTGGTGCCCAGACCTCGGGAATTAGCTACCAGTAAGGGATTTTTAAGGCAATGAACAAGGGGACATAACACAGGATGCAGGAACAATTCTATGATAAACTGGTAGGACTAGCCAAGCGATGGTTAGAGCAGGAATGCAGGGTCGCATTGTTGCACCTGTGGATATCCTGCATCCCACTCATCATCTTCCCCCAATAATTTTCTTTTTCATTTCAGACTTCCTGTGACACATGACCTGACCTAACATTTTTTCTTGTTCAATATGACCCTTTATTGTAGGTATTGCTATTTGGTGTGCTATTTTTTCTCCATAACATTAGAAGTCCGCCTGTAGGCGTCTCTTAACTAGGCTACTATTTTGCCATTGTAATTGTAACATTTTAGGTAAATAGCCTACAGGCTTACATACAAAATGAGTAAACAGGAAGAGACACCGTCTAGTGGAGTGCTAAGCAAAGCCCCTAAAAATCAGAGGCGGGACTTCGGGGAGTATTAAATAGGTTAATTATTGATGTCAACACTTTCATCACTACTGCTGACCTCGAGGAATTAGAGGCTAGGTTAGACAATGTCCAGGCTACCCACGGTCGTATTGTTGCTCTAAGTGAGGTGATTGTGGCAGGCATGACAGAGGAGGAAGAGATAGTTACAGAGTGTCGCGCCTTCTATGATAAACCTGTCTTTAAAGCGAAGCACCTATTACAGCGCGCTGTCGCAAACAAGAAGGGAGGCGAGAACGAGGCCCATAGAAGGGTTGACCTGAAACACACTGTGCACCTCCCAAAGCTCAATCTTCCTAAATTTGGGGGCAAATTGACTGAGTGGTTAGCTTTTTGGGATGTATTTCGGTCTACAGTACATGAATCCTCTTTGGATAATGTCTGTAAGTTTAACTATCTGAAAGGACACATGGAAAGAGAGGCCTTACATTTGATAGAGGGTTTTGCGGTAGTAGGTGATAGCTATCTTGAGGCAGTACAACTATTACAGTCCACATACGGGGATCAAGAGCAGTTGAAGATGGCCCATGTCGTTGCCTTGTTAAAGCTCACAAAACCACAGTATAAGGTTGAGGAGTTAGCAAAACTTAGGGCAGATATGGAGTGCCATGCTCAATCGCTAGACACCCTAGGGCTCACCTCACAGGAAATGATAGTTATTATATTACGTCAGAAGCTTCTGTGACGCTCACTGCTTCCCCCAGAACTGCATGGCTTACTCGCTAGGACTCGCCAGGGCAGAGAATATAGCTACAGTCTACCTATCATTATGTACTTTCCTTCTCAAGAAAGCTTGTGTTGCAGACAGTTCAGAACTGTTCTTTATTTTCGTCTGTCACAATCTTTTCTATTTTATTTAGTCAATTGAAATATTGTGTTAAGTAGTTGAATGATGGGAAGGCGAGCGGGAGAGGGAGAGAGAGAGAGACAAGGTGGTGTGACTTGGGAGTGAGTGCGGCGCGTGGCTGGCCCCCTTACATAGGCCTCGCGGGATTTGTTGCCTCCTGCCTAACACTGCCTACTACGCGGCTGCTTACTGGGCGACTGTCGCGCGCCCTCGTGCCATTCTTGCGAACTGGGACTCCAGCCCATGGGAATATCCTTGTCAGATCCTTCCCAGACAGCATACTCTAAGAATCTCCCATGAACTGTCCCACACTCTTGTCATAGAATCTTTCTCTCCTACTGCCTCTATCATTTCCACTACTTCCTCACCTTTCATTAATATCAATTCCCCTCTGGTTCTCTGCATCCACACCTTGAATTGGTGGCCAGACTGTATTATATGCTGGATCTCACATTTCTTATGTACTAGATTAAGGTTGAAGATAGTCATTGTCTTTTTGGGAGATTGTATTGCTCAGACTGTCTCCATCAATCACTAATGTTTCTACATGGTTAAATAATGCTAGACTAGAGATCAGGTACCTTGCTGTTGGTGTTTTCAATGTGTGTAGGCTACTTTTGAGCTACACGACACTACGGATTCTGTGGGTTACCTGGGTGGATCTTTTGTCTGTGTACCTTGGAGTTTAGACTGTGTAGTGCGTGAGGGCTGCTTGCCTAATCCACCCAACACTGTTCTAACTCTGTTTGATTTTACTTTTGAGGGTCGCCAGGAGGATACTCGATACTTGTGATCAAGAATCCTCAAGAGAGCACCCCTTCATATTAACGTAATCAGGCCGCACAGACCCAAGGTCCACACTAGGCTAGGAGCTGCCTTGCTCCACCAGAATTCTGTACCTTTGCGCATCCCAGCTAGACTTTATTAACCCGGCTAGACATTACCTGGATTAGATCATATACTCTTTTATGCATGCCCATTATTTTTACACAAGCATTTTGAGGTCTAGGTTGCTGTAGAGAGACACAACCAGCATAGACCGGTTTTGTTAATAGGAATACTACTTTTTCGTGGCGAGCATTATTACAGTTGCACCGCTTATAATATTCTTGTGTCCAATAACATTATATGTCCAGCCTTTTTGTGTATTTAGCCTACACGTGCATTGTCCTGCCTCCACCTATTTTGTGGTTCCATTTCCGATACGTTCTTCTTAGTAGCATCCGACATTATTCAGAAGATTCCTTGTTCGGTGCTTGAGGACTTTACAACACTTTCTTTCATAAAGGAGTGACAGATATTATTGATTAAAGTAACGTTAAGTAAACCTTCTTCTTGTTTGCATTAGATCACTCTTGTGATTTAATTAAGTTAACTATCTTTTCCTTGTGTACCATAACTAAGCAACCATATGTTATAGGTAATAGGCTGTTGCAGAGATCATCAGCCTATAGTAGAAGCACATAGATACTGAGAGTTAAGATACCCCACTATCGCAGATATAACTCTGGAGGGTATATGTGTTCTTTTTTCGACGGGATAATATATCAGGGGTTGGATCTAGCGTTTCCGTTGTTGCATTTATGCCAGTCTAGTCCAATGTATAAGAGCCACTGATTTATACGAGACCCGATCGTAACACTTCCTATGGCAATACTTGACAAGGTTAGCTCGTTTGATCTGGGGGAGTTCAAAACTCAGTTCAGTAAAGATATTAGTAATTTACAGTTGAACAATGGGAGAATGAATGTGTCAGGAGGGAGTGGGAATGTGGAGATGAGGGGAACTGTAAGCATGACGGTGGAGACTAAAGGAAAGAAAGAGGGTACATATAAGAAACCTGCTCAGATTCTATGTAAGCTATGTAACAATAACAAACATAAATGGATTTTTTTTTTTTTTTTTTTTTTTAAAGCGACAATGAACGGAGGAAGGAAAAACACAGATAAAACAAAAAAGGTCCATGTGCTTAAAGGCATCCTCCATTCATAAAATGTTTGTCACAACTGGATTTAAACTGTTGTAGATTGTAAATTTGTGAAAAGCAACTAGAGGGAAGTGAATTCCAAAGAGTAGTAGTTCTGGGTGTACATTAATTTTGATAAGCAGAAGTTCTGCATTGTGGAGGAGAAAGTGTAAATTCATGCTGCTTCCAGCTGCCCTAGTTCTACGGGGAAAGATGTGGAGAGGCGGCACAATTGAAGCAAGTTCCTATGAACAATTGCTGTGAAAATATCTGTAGAATAATGCAAGGGATGCAACGTTTCTTCGTATGGATAATGTAGGAAGGTCCTGTGACATCTGTGTAAAATACCCAACAAATGAGACAAAACTAGCACAGGCAAAAAAGTTGAAGCTATGTTTAGGTTGTCTGAGCAAGGAACATGGTAAGCAAGGACAATGTACTGCTACATACTTAAGACCCTGTCGTCACTGTAAAGGATATCACTTTGACAAGTTGTGTCCTACAGTAGACAAAGTCAAAGACGTCAAACCAGAGGGTACTACAACTTTGACACTAGGTAGCATGAAAGACACTACTATATTGCCCACAATACAGATTCCCATGGAAGGTAATGACAATAACAAGGCTTGTCGGGTACTTCTTGATCAAGGGTCTCAACGATCCTTTATAAAAATGTCCGTATTAATGTGACTTAAGCACCGAATCGTAGGGGCTGAGACTCTTCGATTGCAGGGCTTCACGGGGGTTACTGACAAACAAGACTACGAGATAGCGGAAATTTCATATTTCTACCGTAAAAACAGATATATACTTTATGACATGTATCGTAGTACACACCCTACCAGAATGTGTATCTGTAGGAGTGAAGAAGGTGGAACACGCATTACGTAGCAAAGGGGTAAACTTGTCAGATCCCATGGGAGATTAGAGTGAGGTGCATGTTCTACTTGGTGTGGATCATTATTATGATGTAGTTTACCTGGATTTAAAAGAATGTGTGGTGTAATTTTAATCCCCACTAAATTTGGCTATTGCATGAGCGGAAAGGTGCATACTACACAGTCAAATGTCCTGGTCGACATGGTCTCGATATTAAAAGTGAATGTAACCGCGGCAAAGGAGTTGGGATGGGAGGATTCCCAACCTAGTGACCCAAAAATGACTGCCGAGTTCGACCTGGAACGACTGTGGAGATTGGATCACATAGGCATTAATCCTATGGAGACCGATTATGACTCGGAAATTGCGCTGAAGAAGTTTGAAGAGTCTGTGAGCTACTGTGCCTCAGACAAGCAATACATGGTTAGTTTACCCTGGAAGAACAGTGAGATGAGCCTGCCAATCAACTATGGATTGGCATTAGGTCGCTTGTGCGCATTACAGCGTAAATTAACAAATGAACCGAGCACTCGACAGGCGTATGACGATGTATTTCGGAGTTATGAAGATAGGGGCTTCATTGAAAGAGTCGATGTAAAAGAACCGATTAGGAAGGGAATGGTTCACTATCTGGCCCATCATGGGGTGAGGAAAGACAGCATAACCACACCAATACGGGTGGTGTATGACTGCTCTGCCCACCAAGGTCAACAACCCAGTCTAAATGACTGCCTGCTGACAGGTCCGTCCTTGGTGTCGGATCTGTCCCAACATCTATTGCGGTTTAGGCTGGGGCAGTATGCATTTACTAGTGACATCGAGAAAGCATTCTTGATGGTCAAACTAAAAGAGGAAGATAGAGATGTTACCCGCTTTCTTTGGTTCGAAGACATTAGCGACTCTGAAAGTCCGGTCGTAATCTACCGTTTTCGGGTCGTACTCTTTGGTGCTACATGTTTAAAGTTTTTGTTAAATGCCACAATCAACAAACATCTATCAGAAACTCATGAGGACACAAGTAAACTATCTCACGGGTTGTATATAGACAATATGCAGGGTTCTAGCGATAGTCAGGATGATTTGTTACATACCTACTGGCAAGCACGTAGTTGTTTACAGAAGCACATTTATTTCTCCGCGAGTGGGTTACTAATAGTGAAGATCTTCAGAGTTTGATACAGGTGAATGGTACGGCATCTCCTAACCAGGAAAAGTCCAGAAATTTGGGGATGATCTGGCAACCTAAACAAGACATACTAACTTTTCAAACAAGGTCTTTTGCTCAGCAGACAGGAGCGCACTCAAAAAGAAGTCTGTTGAGCAAAGTTGCGCAATTTGTTGATCCTTTGGGTCTAGCATTACCCGTTACCATAAGAGCTAGGATTCTGATGCAGGAAGTTTGGAGACGCAAAATAGGATGGGATGACAGTTTGCCCGAGGACTTGGATGACCAAGGGACAATGTTGTTCAAAGAGTATGACATCCTATGTACTAAACCATTACCTCGTAAAGTGGCGGCGTTCGGTGATGTTACATTACACACGTTTTGCGATGCTAGCGCCACGGCATACGGGGTAGCCATAATATATGTCGTTACTTCATTGGGGGCGCATTTAGTTACAGCCCGGGCCAATGTAGCCCCGGTCAAAAAGGTAACTATCCCTAAGATGGAATTGACTGCCATGCTGCTATGAGCACGTTTGGTGCAACATGTACGCGCAGCATACGAGAGCGAGTTAAATATTGAAATAGTTAATGTTTGGTGCGATACTGCAATAGTTAGGTCGCACTCAACTGGATACATAGCAAGAAGTCTCTGCCAGTTTATGTGCGGAATAGGGAAGATGAGATTAGAGCCCTATTGCCAGACGTTGCATATCATTATGTAAATACAAAAGACAACCCCAGTGATCTCATAACTAGGGGTATAACGCCAGTTAGTGAAGTCCGAATTGTGGTGGCATGGTCCAAAGTGGCTGCTCCATGAAAATAAATGGACGATTTGGCATGCTGTTGGTGAGGGACTTCTGCCACTGGAAACTGTGGCAGTTACAGTCCAACCAAATGAGCCGCCGGGTCCAATATTAGAATGGGCAAGATTCGGTGACTATAATAAATTAGTCAGAGTTGTAACTTGGGTGTTGAGATATATATCTAATATCAAGCTTAAAGTAACGGGCCAGCTCTGCAACAGGGGTCACAACATTGATGCTCGTGAATATAAAGCAGCTGAAGTAACTTTGATCAAGGGGGTTCAAGCAGAAAGCTTTTCCAATGAATTAGAATCTTTGCAAAGCTCGAATAAGACAATAATGCCTAATTTAGTGCGTCAATTGAGGTTGCACCTAGGTAATGACCTCATCAGGTGTGAGGGTCACCTGAAGTGGTCGGGTGTAACGGACGGCACAAACCGTTCTATACTTATGCCAACAAGACATCACGTTACTGATCTATTGATCATACGTGCACATAAAGAAGTAAAACACTAAGGGGTATGTCATATTATATCAAATTAGCGTCTCACATGGTGGATACCCAGAGTTCGACAAGTAGCTCGACACGTAGTAAGAAAATATGTAATATGCCAGAGACTAAAGGGTAAACCATATGCAACTGGACCAGCTCCACCTCTACCTGAATGCTGTGTAAGCACATAGAGCCTTTCCAAACTGTAGGGTTAGATTACACAGGTGCATTGAAGACGAGAGAGCATGAGAAGGTTTATATATTATTGTTTACCTGTGCAACGTCTCGAGCGGTACACCTAGAACTATGTGATAATATGTCTAGCGAAGAATTTATGCTGGCGTTTAGACGGTTTTGTGCCCGTCGTTCATTCCCTCATCTCATTCTTAGCGAAAATGCTCCTACTTATATCCAGGCATCAAAATATCTAAAGGATATGAGCAGTGATCCTACAATCATCACTTTTATGGGAGAGAGGAAGTGCGAATGGAGGTTCATCCCAGTTAAGGCACCTTGGTTTGGTGGGATGTGGGAACAGTGTGTCGGCATAGTAAAGTCAGGACTCAGAGCAGTAGTAGGACGTGCTCTATTAAAGAAGAGTGAGTTGACGACAGTCCTCACAGAGATAGAGGCAGTCGTGAATGATCGTCCGCTCACATATGTGTACACTGACCTGCAAGAGCCACTATCATTAACGCCAGCTCACTTGCTATATGGTAAACCATTGACTGCGTTTCCATCTGATTTCCAATCCATTGTAGAGTTAGAGGATCCATCGTTGTACTCTGAAGCAGCGGTGTCTAAGCGATACCAGTATATATCGAGGGTAATCGAAGATTTTAGAAAAAGGTGGATTAATAAATATCTGCTAGCATTGAGGGAAAGGAGTGTTACATCCTCTGGTAGACCGACGGCACCTACTGTTGGTGAAGTCGTTTTAATTAAAGAATATAGTCATCGTTTGTACTGGAAATTAGGCCGCGTGTGGGAGGTGTACAAGGGGGGAAGACTCTGTAGAGCGGGTGGCACTATTGAAGACAGCCACTGGTACTACTGTTCGTCCTATCGCACGTTTGTACGCTTCGGAGCTCGACTCCACTTTACAATCGGAGACTCCACCTGTTATTGCTGGGTCTGAGGATTCTCAAAGTAACGACTCACCTCTTACTGATGGTGATCAATCTCGGACCGGGACGCGTCCCAGACGCGCTGCTGCTGGCCCCGTCGACATGTGGCGTCAGAAGATAGCCTCTGGGCAACTTTAATTTTAAGGTGGGGTTAATGTATTTTTTGTGGGGGGGAGTGTACCGTGTAAATACGATAGTGTAAGACACTTTTTGTGCTACCGTACGTCTCCGTGACATCAGGGTCGTTCCCGCTGTATGGCGTAGGACGATTACTTTGTGATTACATGTTGTAAGTAAGTTAAGATTATAAAAAACCTAATATGCTGTTAGAGTAATATTGACACGGTCTTATGTAGTATATATGAATTTATCGTATATACTAATATAATTTATCGTATTGAGCAACATAGAATCGGTACGATAATTTAGGCCCTGGCGTTTGCCAAGGCAGCACGGTGTGACTCTGAGGAAGAGAGCTCAGAGCCTCCACGAACACCATTTAGTTAACATCTAATTTCCGCCCTCAGTTGATCGAGCTTTTGTGCCTCTAATCACAATAAACTGCCAGCAATACATACATCTATACCATCACGACGCTCTCATCGACGCCATGACTGACTGACAGATAAGCATAGTCTTCATGTCCATTCTCATATAATCATTTGATTCTTTCTTTCACTTGACTCGAGCCTCAGGGCCGGCGTCTCGTTTCCCCATTGTCCGCCATATTGGGTAAACGTTCTCCTTTCTCTCGTTGCCACGTGGACCTATTGGTGAGTTAATTCCTGGATATTATTAACCCTTATAACCTTACCTTATATATAATTTATTGTGTGTTACCTTTGGATATAAATTAGCTTGTTTCAGATTGAATTCAATTTAGATATGGAGTAATTTGATTTAGATATATTTTGTTTGGATTATAGCTTATAGATATATAACTTCCATTGATAGTATACCACAAAGGTTATATATAGTGACATGCTGTAATCAGCGAAAAGGAATTCTCTCTCTCTCTTTAGCAGAGATATTAATACCTACCATTTGTGCCAAACATATATTTCAGCTTTCCGAAGGCAAATAAGTACCTCCGATGAATATCTAGCCTTTTATTTAAATCATGAATCCTGTTAGATGTTATTACTTAATAGAGACATGTCTAAGGGTTACATTTATACACAGGATAATATATGTAAATACGAACTTCAGACCATAATTTTTCGGCGAGGTGAGGGAGGGATGTGGGTAAGTGCCACATATCACAGTCTGGAGAGGAGGAGGAGGTGTGTGCAGTACTGCCAATTTTTAGCGCTAGATTTAAATGTCTTTACTTCAATCTAGCAGGCATTATTTTTATAATATTATCTAAGAGACATTGACTAGGGATAATTTGAAAATGTCAGACATTCTAGTCATATTTCATTATGAAACATGCAAAACAAACAAACTAAAACTCTTTAGAGAATGCGGCATTATGCTCAATTTTTTGGACTGTAGGCAACATGCTAGCGACATTTGAGAACGGATCTAGCGGTATTTTGTGGCAACACTTGACTTAGGGTTGAGGGAGGAGGGTTAAAATACTGGTCATAAAGTCAATTGTCAAAACTTTAAAGGTCCAGATCATTGTTATTAAAGTAAGCATTTAGCAAAGTAAGGAATTGTTAAAAACCTTAACCAATACTCTGCTATTCACCAAAAATAAATGTAAATTATCATTATTATTTGGTTGGGTAGGTATATATAGGTAGGTTGGTTAAATAATTGGAGGAGTTCGTAGGGACTAGAGCCTATTTGAGAGACTTAAATTTAAAAAAATGCATGGATCTGAATGATTAATACTATTATGTTATTAAGCAAAACTAGGGGATTCGGGGAAGCAGAGACTGAAGACTGAAAATGTGTGATTTAAGGCTATCTATCTAGCTATTGCCTGACGCCGTGATCCCCGAAGGGGTGGCCACGAACGAACCGCCCCCATGCACCTCTGTCCTCAGTCAGTCGACGCCCCTCCTCCCAACCAGCACTGCCTTCATCCATATACTTCCTCACTCCATCCTTCCACCTCTCCTTCGGTGCACCTCTCCCTCTCTATCCTTCCACCTCGCTCTCTTACACCCTCTTAGTCATTCTCTCGCTTTCCATACGTTCCATATGGCCTATCTTGTCTGGACTGTGGAGACAAGAGCTATATATATGAAACAGGAAATAATCACCTTGAAAATGATGATGCAAAACATAAATTTAAGCACTCCTAAAAAAATATGGGTCCCAGTGATTATAGAAAAGGCTTATCTGAATGTAGAGCGAAGTATTGAAGAAGTTGAGTGGAGGATGTAGCAGACAATCGATGATCACTAAATTGGATGTTGGCAGATGGACTTCTATGCAGCAAGTGAGGAGGTCTTGTTTGTTTACATACGGGACCTCGGTTACAAATCTTAAGTCTTAACTAAGGGGTACACCTTTTATATCTATCTTATACCCAAGGTACACTCATACATTCGCATATACATTGATCAATACCAGTAAATTAAATTGGATACTATAATGTATGAATGTAATATTTAAACTACATATTAACGAAATAATTTATATTATTGTTACCAAAGAAAACATATTGGAGAATAAGGTACTGTAGGTAGGAAAGGTAGACTTGTCAAGTTATGGCACACTGCCACCACAAAGGTGGACTATCCAAATCTTATCCCTGACGATAAAGGGCCTAAATACAAAACTGAAAGGTACTGAAATATCAGTCTTAATCCAGGCTACGAGCAATATCAATATTTACAATTACTTAAAATTAATTCTTAATCCAGGCTAGGAGAGATCAATACTTAAAATCTCTTAATTTTAATCCAGGCTAGGGTACATACACAATTTAGAGGTTACAGTTGGCCAGAAGCTATTTTATTCCGCCATAAAGAAGCAGCGCCTAACGCGGCTTGACGGGAGGGACGTAACTCAATATCGCTCACCTCCCAATCTACGCCTAATGCGTTAACCTAAGACGTGCACATGGGGTGGTATGAGACACCACATGCTTGTGCGCACGTATTTGAGCTATTCCCATCACTAACATCGTTATTTTACCATAAATAGCATTAATACTCATCCATATGCGCCTATTTTAGGTTGATTATAAAGGTATTAACCTGTTACAGCAATAAAACAAGTGAAACAGCGTTTGGATGGTCAAAATCGGCGATACAGGCCGGGAGTTACATAATGTATGGCTGAGGCAACCTCCCTCCCCTCCTCCCCTCCCCTTGTCTGGAGAGACACTGTTGCGCAATAGTCTCTCTCTCGCTGTTTCCCACGC
This sequence comes from Paralithodes platypus, assembly GCA_032716605.1. Lineage (NCBI taxonomy): Eukaryota > Metazoa > Arthropoda > Malacostraca > Decapoda > Lithodidae > Paralithodes > Paralithodes platypus. The sequence goes on along the minus strand of CM064547.1, from coordinate 18,842,929 downwards.
TTGGTAACAGTGATGACAACGCCCTCCTACCAACTCAATAATGTTAGCACAAAAATAGACCACAGAGTAAGGGAATAACAGGGAAAATAGGTGATAACTGAAGGAGGGGATGTGGAGGAGTGATATTTGGCATGGCCCAGGGGCAATGGGGGGGGGGGTGTTTTAAATGGATTTTTTTAGGCCCAGGATCTTAAGAGTCTTCCCGCAGTCGCCCGGGGAAACTCTTAAGAGTCTTTCTGCACTTGCCGGGTTAAGAGGGAGATCTTGAGTCGACGGTTCATCGGAAGGGGCCACGCACTGACTTACTGCCTGTTCTTAGGGGTACAATCTAACAATGGGGCGAGTGGTGACACCTGTACCCGTCTTAAGATGCGCTACTCGACTTATTCCATCCATGCCCGCCTCTAGGGTAGTGATTTTCCCGAATTTCCACATTAACCGAAGACCATCGTCATGTATTAGGACAACATCCCCTAGCTTTGGCCATGATTTACGTTCAGTCCTCAAGTGACACTGATGCGTCTCTCTCAAGAGGTAGTCAGACTGCCAACGTTTCCAGATGTCTTTTGACAATTTATTCATATAGTGATATCTAGCAGTCATAACATCATCCCTGCGGAATGACGGATCTGTCAATTCCTCATCGGCTATCGCTTCTTTTGGGAATGATTTTAATCGTCTGCCTCTTAGCATGTGAGATGGAGTAATAGCATTCACATCGCCTAGTTCACCCGAGACATAACCAAAAGGTCGGTCATTTACACAGGCTTCAATTTCACAGAATAGTTTGCAGCTCTTCTAACGTTACCGATGCTCTACCGAGAACCTTTTTTAATCCGGCTTTCACTATCCCGATTGGCCTTTCCCAAATGGCACCAAACCAAGGAGCTCTGGCGGGGATAAAACGCCACTCACGATGGTGTTCTAGCATAAACTTCTGAATTACCAGATCTTTAGATATATCAGCCAGCTGTTTGGCTGCACTAACAAATGTTGTCACGTTATCGCTTAGAATTATTTGAGGAAAGCCCTGCCTACTAACAAAACAGCGGAACATGTGCATAAAGCTTTCGCAAGACATGTTAGTTACTACTTCTAGGTGAATCGCCCTGGTGATGGCACAGGTGAATAATACAATGTAAGCCTTAATAGAGGGATTACCCTTTATTAATAATGCGCCAGAATAATCTATACCGGTCACTGAGAAAGGATCTTGAGGCTGTACTCTAATACTAGGCAAGGGAGGTGCATTCCTTGGCGAGTAAGATTTACCCTGAAGTCTGTTACATACTATACACTATCGTAGTACCATTTTTACCGTCTGTCTCATGTGTGGAATCCACCATTTTTGGCGTAAATAAGCTACCACATGACCCACACCATAATGAGAAGATACTATATGACTTTTAACTTTAAGCAAACGCGTAATTGTATGGTTAGATGGTAGGAGGATAGGATATCTACTGTCATCGCTGATAGTGGCCAACTGAATTCTACCCCTACATTTGATCACCCAACTGTCCACGAATAGTCATAGTTGTTTCATGACATTAGTACCCGGTAAATTATTGTCGGTATTGGTTAAGATGCTCCATTCACTCATATAGGACTCCCTTTGCACTGTCATAATCATTAATTTTTCAGCGGCTCGCATTTTACTAACTAGCAAGGAAGGGTTGTCAGTTAAGAGCTCTCCCTTTAACTTTCGCCCCAAATTACATACATAACGATTAACCCATGCAAAGACCCGTACTGCCTTATCATAGCTACTATATCTGTCCCAAGCAATTGTGATGCCATCAATATCCTGAGTGACTACTGCTGCGGCCATTGATTCTACGGGAAGTCTACCTGAACTGGTACGGTCGTTGCTCGATCCTCTGGCCACTCTGTTGTGGAAGTTAGCCAACTGTTTGGAGGTACTGCCCCTAGTCAACAGGTCGCTTGGGTTATCCTTAGTGCACACATATCTTATAGTAGCATTGGGAAGTAGTCCATGGATCTCGTTCACTCTATTACTGACATACACAGGCAACACTTTCTGACTGCGCAACCATGCAATCGCAATCTGACTATCGGACCACAAATATACATTATTGAATTCATTATGATCCTTGAGTGCCTCTGTAATAAGTTGAACAAGACGTACGGCTAGTAAAACCGCAGTTAACTCTAATTTAGGTACTGTCACAGTCTTCATGGGTGCTACTCGAGCCTTGGCAGCAACTAAAGCACTTTGGTCTCCATCAGACAGGTACACTACAGCACCATACACGGAGTTACTCGCGTCACTAAACGCGTGTAATACCACCCGTTTACTCAAGATGAATGGACGTGGGAAACTTATACTCTGACAATTGACCAAATCTGCCACCAGCGCTTGCCAGGTCGTTTGTAAATCAGAAGGGATAGTCTCATCCCACCCAATTTTGGTACGCCATAGAATTTGGAGGAATAACCGCGACCTAATGCTAACTGGTAATAAGATGCCAAGAGGATCAAACAACTGTGCAGCTAGCTAAGACATTTTCGCTTGGTAGGTAAAGCCTCACATGTGTAATCCCGACTCTCAAAGGAAAGTCTATCTGTACCCGGTTGCCACTGCATGCCTAAATACTTGTGACATGACTGACCGGCAGCCATCCCATCATACGGTTCCAAAATGGACTTCAACTGCGGACTATTGGTCACCCACTCCCGTATGTATAAATGGGCTGACGAGAATGCACGCTAGAATTGCCAATAATCAGAGATAAGACTGTCTTCTGTGTCCGCGGTACCTGGTATGTTATCGATGTACAGGCCATTTTTTATTCGGTTGACGAGATTCATATTATTGAACTGCGATAAGTGTTTTAAGATGGTGGTATTCAATAGAAATGGTGAACAGGTAGCACCGACCAATACAATTTTGAAACGAAAAACATCACATGGCGAATCTACGTTAAAGGGGTCTCTAGGCCATAGAAAGCGTGTACTGTCTCTATCGCGTTTGTCCAACTGGAGCATGAGGAACGCCTTCTCGATATCGCTTATAAACCCGTACGGCTTGCATCTAAACCTCAACATCACCTTCGCCAAATCTGGAACCAAAGAGTGTCCTGTATACAGGCAATCATTGAGGCTTAAGGCCGAAGGTGATAATTTGGCCGAACAGTCAAACACGATGCGTATGGGAGTAGTTTTGCTGTCGCGGTGGGCAAGATAATGTGTAGGGGAATCGTGATAATTTCCTAATCAGTGGATTCTTTGAACCCGCAATTTAACTGATCTTTTACAACATTACAGTACAGCTGACAATACGCCGGATTCGCGATAAATGTCTTCTGTAGGCCCCGTAACCTTCCTATCGCCAGACCGTAATTGTTCGGCAAGTCGCCTCTGTTTCTGCGCCACGGCAAACGGACACAATACTGGTTTTCCTCGGGTAAATAGGTTACAGCTTCATCACACAATTTAAGGGTAACCCTAGCCTCTGCATCTACCTCTCCTGACTTGATACCTAAATTGTCCATATCCCACATTTTTTTCAAATCTTGACTACATGGTTCATTGTCTGTCTGTAGATACTCACTAATTGAACTGACCGCAATTTTTAACACTGTCACGACTTCAACATTGGTATTGGCTACATGATCCTTGTATGACACCTTTGATGCCTGTTGATACCTTGTATTCTGGTAAGGAGTCTACTACTACCGCCATTAAGGATGAATTCCTATCTCTATCCTTGTATTGCAGGGTAACTACCTCATACACCTGTTCGTGCTGGGCTCCCGTAAACCTTTACAGCTTCAATGTCTCTTTTTCCGATGCAACATACTGTACTGACGGTAGAGAGGACCGCAGAACAAAAGTGCGCCGGGAACACTGATCTAGCAAAGCACGATAATGGTAATAACCTTCATTGTTAATAACTGGCATCATAAGTGTGGGCAAAACTACTGTCTCTCTCTCTGACGCTACAGACAACGTCGTGGAGATTGTAGCAGGATCAGTTGTCGCAACTGTAGTTCGACTTGCTACCTTTCCAGCAGATTGGAGACATAATGCGCGGAAGTGCCTGCCATTGCATACTCGGCAGGGACTGAATTTAGTATTTGTGCAACTGTGCCCCCATGCTCCCTGGAGAGGCATCCCTGACACAACTTCAGATTTTTAGCTCTATTTATCCTAGCCTCACTACTTTGATATTTTGGGCACTTGTACCACGCATGTTTCGGACTACTACACAAATAGCAAACAAATTTCCTGGGCTCGGCTTGCAGTTTTACTTTACCGGTACTTTTATTAACGGTGGAAAATGTAGAAGCTGTGGCATTATACTGTACTGGTTCACTGGTGACTCCCTCTTATTGAATACGTCTGCCTGGTAATTTTCTTTAAAAGACTGCAATTCGAATGGGGTAGATTTCATCGCTCTTTTTACGTTTTCACGAAGTGGTGTTGGTAACTTATTCATTAGGATGACGGTACATATCTCATCGACGCTGACATCTAACGTATTGAGGGATCGAATGGTACTCTCGAAGGCAGCATAGAACTTCTTGAGCGCACCTACCTCATAAACTGGAGCAGACAACTCACACAAGTTCGTAATGTGTGCGGATTTTATTCGGTCTTTTTGTCCGTATGTCTTCTCACGTAGGGCTATTGCGGTGGCGTAGCTACTGGCGATTAGGCTAAATCCCCCCAACAACTTCTGCGCTTCCCCCTCCAGCTGCCCGCGCAAATATGTGAAACGCTGAACATCTAACAACTCTTTGTGGTCATGCACGGTACAGCGGAAGAGGTCCCAGAATTCTGTCCACCTTGCCGGGTCTCCACTAAATTTGGGAAGATGAAGTGTAGGTAGCTTAACCCCTGTTACCTTTGCCGTGGCACTATTGTTGGTCAGAGTAGGGGATTTGTTGTACATAGCCTCAAGCTTAGCTTCCATGGCCTCAGAGTATTCGTCATCATCACCAGCTATAGTCACAATGTCAACGGTCTCGTCATATAGGTCATAAAGATGGTCATTGACTGACTCCAGTTCATTAAGGGGCTTGCGAATCAGGGTAACCTTGCCCTTCACCTCGGACGCATCTTCCCGATCAATGAAGGCGTCTAAGTCCCTAGTTAGCCTAGTCAAACAGCCTCTCGCTATCCCTCTCTTTTTCCTAAGTTCTGACAGGGTGGTAGGCATGTTGAAATAATTCTAAGCTAGACTAGGCCAAGCGCACCGAAAGTCAAGTCAAGGTATCACCAACAACCCCATTACAATGAAAAACTACCGGTGACCGGTCAACTCAACCAGTAGACCATTTCAACCAGTAGCTCTCAACCAGTACCAAATCAACCAATACAGTTAGGTTAGGTTAGGTTAGGTTAGGTTAGGTTAGTACTATATTTTGGCACAGGTTTGGTTGGTCTGGGTTAATTTGGCACTGGTTGAGAGCTACTGGTTGAAATAGTTACTGGTTGAGATGACATGGACCCAAAACTACCACCCAGTACAAGTAGTGCTACCTCCAGCTGTCTCCTCAATAAATCCCTCCATGCTTGTGTATATTTTATAGTAGAAAACCTAGCTCCTGGCACTGCAAATTTACGCCCAACAAATGAGTCTTTATAAATGGGTTGATCAATGTAAATGCGATTTACGAAACTGTGTCCCAAGAGCGCTAGGGTCTTACGAGGGTGAGGGTATGCTGCTGGATCGGGCTGGAATCCACTACCTATACCGCATGCAGCAGCCGAACATTTGATATCATCGCGCCACATAAGCAATAAGAGGCAAAAAAGTGCCAAAAAAATAAGGCAAGAGAACATGAGGACTCCCTGCACAAATATGGCCTAGTGCAGCAACACTCCCGGCCTCGAGAAAGCAAGCCAGGCTAAAGACCGGCACTAGCGAAAAACATTGCAGGGGTAGCCAAGACCTCGCCGAAAATATAGGCCTATGTGGGGGGAAACTAACAATATAAATGAGATAGGCAGAAAGGCAAGAAGGAGGAAGTAAGTAAAGTTTGAAGGACCATATCTTGTCTGGACTGTGGAGACAAGAGCTATATATATGAAACAGGAAATAATCACCTTGAAAAATATGATGTAAAACATAAATTTAAGCACTCATAAAACAATATGGGTCCCAGTGATTATAGAAAAGGCTTATCTGAATGTAGAGCGAAGTATTGAAGAAGGAGTGGAGGATGTAGCAGATAATCGATGATCACTAAATTGGATGTTGGCAGATGGGCTTCTATGCAGCAAGTGAGGTCTCGTTTGTTTACATACGGGACCTCGGTTACGAAGCTTGTCTTAACTAAGGGGTTACGCCTTTCATATCTATCTTATACCCAAGGTACACTCATACATTCGCATCTACATTGATCAATACCAGTAAATTAAATTGGATACTATAATGTATGAATGTAATATTTAACCCGTGGAGCCCCGGCTAGTTTTGTAATGTTTGTTCACCAGAACCCGGCCGGTTTTCAAATTTTTGTTTTATTCCAGAAACAATAGCGAATGGGTTAGGAATGAAGGAAAAACCACGAAAAACCGCTCAAAAAGCTTAAAGAATGGTCCTACAGAGCCCCCGAAAACGTATTTTACAAGAGTAAAAAATTGAAGGCAATTACCCCCAAAAACCAGGTTATTGCGCGCTCACGCGCACGCACGTGGACTTTGAGAGTTTTCAACCATCGGCACGGTTGCGTGGGATACGTACACAGTTCCCATACAAATCTGAGCCCTCTCGAGTGGCTACACATGAGGTTACGGTCGGAGCAATTAGGGTGACTCGTCAGACGCGTCGCTGGGGCTGTGCGTTACATACATCGCCGACGCGTCAGACGCGTCGCTGGGGCTGTACGGGTTAAACTACATATTAACGAAAGAATTTATATTATTGTTACCAAAGAAAACGTATTGAAGAATAAATCAAGGTACACTTGTCAAGTTATGACATGGCCGAACCATATCAAGTTGTTCCTTTTCACACTTTCCAGCACATCTACCTCCACACCACACCTCCTTCTTACTTCCTCATTCGTCTGTCTATCCCTCCATGTAACTCCACACTCACTTCTCAAGTAACTCATTTCCACCGCTCTCACTCTTGGTCTGAGTCTCTTCCCGAACATCCATGCTTCGCTTCCGTAATTTAGTGTCGGGATTACCACACTGTCATGCAAGGACTTTTTCACTTCCATACTAACCACCCTATTTCTTGTTACTGCTTTCAACATTCCTACAACCCTCTTCCCCTGTTGCACCCTCTCCCGCACTTCTTCATCCATAGTCTCATCTTTACTCAACACACTGCCCAGATACTTAACCCGCTGGATCCCAGCGTCGCACGTGTTGCGTCGGCATGTTCGGTCACCAGAACCCAGCAACGCAACAGTTGCATCGGTCCCAATTACTTCGGTCCTATGGCACCTAGAGGGCTCAGATTTGTATGGGAACTGTGTAAGTATCCCACGCAACCATGCCGATGGTTGAAAACCCTCAAAGTCCAACCGCGTGCGCGTCAGCGCGCAAAAACATGTTTTTTTGGGGAAATTGCCTTAAATTTTGTACTCTTGTAAAATCCGTTTTCGGGGGCTCTGTAGGACCATTTTTTTGACCTTTTGGATCGGTTTTTCTTGTTTCTTCCTTCATTCCTAACCCATTCGCTATTGTTTCTTGAAAAAAATAAAATTTCAAAACCTGCTGGGCCCTGGTGGTACATTTATTAATAACTAGCTGGGGCTCAGCGGGTTAAAAGAGCTGACGATCTTCATAGCCTGACCATTCAACTTCACCTCACACTCTGTGACTTCACCCCATTCGAAGACCATAACCTTGGTCTTCCCCGCATTTACCTTCAAATTCCGTTTTTCACACACTGTTCCAAACTCATTTACTAGACCCTACAACTCCCATTCATTATCGCTCATCAAAACTGTATCATCCGCCAAACAGCAGTATTGGCAGCGTCCACTCATTTCCCTCCCTTTTCAGCGATACACCAACATCCACTGCTCTTCCTAGTATTTCTTTCATGATTCCATCCATATACACTGTAAACAACCACGGGGACATCACACACCCCTGTTTCAACCCAACATTCGTGTCAAAGAACTCGCTCTGCTCATTCTCCACACTTACTGCCACCTTTGCACCTTCATACATGCTATTCACTGCTTTCAGCAACTCGCCATCTACTCCATATCTTCTAAGTACTTTCCACATACCTTCTCTATCCACTCTGTCATAGTAAGTAATTTTTGAATAGACAGTTTTCAATGCTGCGGACAAATTATTCAACCAATTTCTATTCTTTTGATATCAAAACGTTCGGAACTGCGAGCCTCACCCAACTACACAAAAATGGCTTTGATCATCGGCGTAGTTTTAAAGATGTGGATTTTTAAGTGGAATTCGAGTTTTTTTCAAGATTGCCGGAAAAAAACCCCACATGCAAAGCAAAACCTGTTCCATAACATTTGTGGAGCATTAGTAGTGGAGTCCATATACCAAAGCCCAATTATTTCCAATGAGTGGGAGAGACGGTATTTAAGTCTGAACATTTTCGGGAAACCGGCTGCTACGGACGAGTCTGGCAGCCATTTTGGATGTTTAACATATCAAAAGTTGTCCAATACGAAAACGCACCTTGTGTGAAAGTTTGGTCCCGATACGACAAGCGGTTCCGGAGTTATTGGGTAAAAATCGGCGTGGAAAAATAATTTGGAAGAATAAGAAGATTTAATTATCACAATAGGGGTTCCCTGCAGGGCTCGAACCCCTAATAATGATAATAATAATAATAATATGAAAACAGAAAATAATATTAGTAATACCTTAACAAAATTGACAGAAATAATCACTATTTGTCATTATTTCATATTTTCTTTTGTCGTTGTTATTATATTGTATTTGTTTAAATTATTGCGTTTCATGCTGGCACTAATATCTCTCTTATTTTCGTTTGTCCAACTTGGATGTTAATTTTAACTGTGAAATATGTTCTTATTTATGTGCTCATTCTTTTTACCTAATACGCCTTTGCTATCCATTATGTTTTTATTGTATCCCTTCTTTTCTTGATGTTACACTACTGTTCTATGGTTGCACCACCATTTATTGCTTGCATGCTTTCTGTTTAATTCCTTGTGAACTGTATTTGTAATTTTGCCTGCACAATCGTTCTTATGTCTATTACTAAATTTCTGGGGTTAATCCTGTGTATATTTTCTGCTTAATCTTCTTTTCTGTTTTGCATGCATTTATTTATTTATTGTTTTCATTTACCGGCTTATTGTTTCAACCTTTTGTTCTCGTTTGATAATTGAAGTATAGAGTATACACCTCTCTTTCGCAGCGGTATATTCATAGTATATTTTCACTCATGCTCAGGAATTTATACTCGTGTCCATGTATTTACTCACTCCTCAAAAGGACTCCTAAAAGCGTTGAAACTGTCGCTTCGTTCAATAAAACCCACTTTACGATATTTGGGTATAATTTCTCCAGGGAAGGGAATCTGACGCAGTGAGAATTATTATAATAAGACACGGGAGGCACTGAGGCTTATAATAGGAAGGAAGCTTAGAGAGCGCAATAGAAATTAGGAGAGAGAGAGAGTAAATGTGTGTGAGAGAGTGACTGTGTACGTCGTCGATGTGTGTTTGAGAGAGTGAGTGTGTGTTGACACTGAGCAGGTAAGAAGCAGCAGGTGTTGGTGAAGGAGGTAAACATAACCCTGGGGGAGTGGATGATATCATAACAGACTAGGATGGTAAACAAACCGTGTGAGGAACACAGTATAAAAGAGTGTAGGAAGATAATACAAAGGGGTAAACACGAAAACAAGCAACAACATATCTATTGATACTGACGAGGCTGCTTGTAGGTAAACTACCGATCCGATGTGAACACAGGAATAGATAGTACAGTAGAAAGTGGTGCTATTCGTTTGTTAACGCAGTTAATGGGGGATTAAGAGTGAGTTAAGAGCTAGTCAATTTATGAAAGTTTGATCTGTACTACACTCAATACGTGGGATTATCGGCAGAAGATATGGAATCATTGACAACACGACAGGTACAGTTGGCCTCATCATTTATGTTCCTCTCTGTGATCCTATACAATGTCAAGTCATGGAAATATAATGTTAGTGCTTGAATTACCAGTGTAGTTTCTTACACAGTAGTTAACCCATTTAATTAGTCAGTTGATAATTTAAGAAACCGTACTCGCTATTCATTCATACTAATTTATCTTACATACATACGATTACGACAAGGAACTGCACTTATACGGGCAACTGTACAGTCACTTATACATTTTGTGGATCCCCTATGTTTTTCTTAAATAATTACCCGTCAAGAACTACACATTTATATAAAGTGCCATCAACAAAACCCAAATCCCCAAACCGCAAGGGATGAGGACCAAGGACAGCCATGAACGAAAATGTGGATCCGACCAAAACAAAACATTTGATTAAAGAGCGTTCCGGGAGTTCTAAAATCACAACTTTAAAGGTTTTCTATGCAAACGCTCCTAGCATACGCAATAAATGTTCAGATTTAGAGGAACTAGTGTTTACATAAAACTATGACAAAATTGGCATAACAGAATCTTGCCTCAATACTTCCCGGTTATGTAATGTTTGAGAAAAGCCGAATTAATAGAAATAGAGTTGGTGTTTTATTTTTTATGAAAGAAAGTCTTAACCCGTTCCTCTTGTCAAGACCCCAATTGTGATCGTCAACACATTCTTTGTGCTAATAAAAAATAAAGGTACAAAAATAATACTTGCAATAATATACAGACCTCCAGCTCAAGCAGTACACACTGACTGAGAAATTTACGAACAAATTGCAGATGTAAGTAACTTAAATGATACCGTATTTTTTGGCGACTTTAATTTACCTGTGATCAAGTGGGGCGATACTCTTACTTCCCACTCTGGGCACGGCTTGAATGCGAACTTGCAAGAGGGTTTGCTCTATCAATTTGTTTGATCGCCGACCCGTGGTAATAACGTCATTGACCTTGTACTTGCAACAAAAGAAGAATTAATAGAGAATTTGAATGTTGGTGATGAATTCAGTAATAGTGACCATCGTACAATCACTTTACAGTTAAAATTCAATAGCAACGAACTCAATACCAGCAAAGAGAAGGTCCCAAATTTCAAAAGAGCAAACTTTAGTAAACTTAGAGCAATACTCAAGGAAATTTACTAGATTTCTATGATTAACAATGAAGATCTAAACCAATCATGGAAAATCAAAATAAGACAAACCCGAAAGAGTTTTATAGTTACATCATGAAAAAGAAAGTAGTGACTTCAACGATTGGACCGACCGTTAGTCAATGAGAAAGGAGATTACACTATAGATGAAGCAATAATGAGTAACGCTCTCAACACCTTCTTTGCATCAGTTTTTACAACAGATGACCTTAGTAATATCCCTACAGTATCGCTGGTTCAGATAGATAATTCTGACGTTCTAAGCAGTATCAGCATTACGGAAAGAGAAGTTTTGAAATGTTTAGATAAACTCAAGGTAAATAAATCGCCTGGACCTGATACGATATCGCCTAGAGTTCTAAAGGAAGCTAATTATGAGCTCTCCAAACCACTTACATTGCTCTTCAATAAATTCTTACAGTCTGGGACAATGCCTGATCTGTGAAAGCTCGCCAATGTAACACCGATATTAAAAAAAGGCAGCAAATCCTTACCTAGTAACTATCGTCCAATTAGCTTAAACTCAGTTGTATGTAAAATGCTAGAAACATTCATAAGAGACAACCTCTTAATGCACTTAGAGGAAAACGACATACTGAAAGATACTCAACCCGGTTTTCGTAATAAACGCTCCTGCTTAAGAAACCTCTTTGACTTTTTTCACGATATCCTCAACATATATGATGGGAGTAAAGTTTTAGATATTATATACCTTGATTTTCAAAAGTTCCCCACAAACGTTTATTGATGAAACTAAAAGCGCATGAAATTCAAGATGGTATGTTGAAATGGATAGAAAATTGGCTCAGTGACAGCAAACAAAGAGTAGTCATAAACGGTAAAGCATCCAAATGGATCAATGTAAGTAGTGGGGTACTCCAGGGATAGATACTGGGGCCAGTTCTATTCCTAGTTTACATTAACGACATAGATGAAGGTCTCACCTGTACAATCTCAAAGTTTGCTGACGATACAAAAATTACAAATAGTGTACAGTCAAATGAACATATTGAAGATATGCAAAATAATTTGAATAAATAATGTGGATAAATGTAAAGTACTCCATATCGGAAGCCGAAATGAGAAAACAAACTATTCAATGAACTGCACCCAGCTTAAGAGTTAAGCGTGTAGACAGAGAAACTAATTTGGGAGTAACAATACCGAGTAACCTAAAACAGTAAGTCAGGAGGAAATTTATCTTAAGTTGCTCTATCTTGGTAAAATATCAGATAAGTTAGAAACTTCTCTGAAAACAAAATTAGTAAAGTATTTCCCTCAAATTAACTTTAAATTTATACATTTGAACAGCTTCACATTTTTTTTTTCCAGTTTAAGGACAAACTACCGAATTCCTTGCGCTCGTCGATCGTATACTGTATATATATACAGTATATATATATATATATATATATATTATTATTTTTTTTTAGTTTCCTCCGTAGACTTCCACTGTGAGAAATGTTTGTGCATTTTTAGGTAGAAAAATTATCCGGTTGAAGGCCGGTTTCCCAAAAACTGCAGGCTCGCTTTCGCTAGCCAGGAAGAAATCGACACCTAAATGACACGAAAGATCTTAAAGTCGCCAACTAATTGAGTGAATGTCCTAAAATTTGAAAAAATAAATTATATGGATAATTATGATGAAGATGGAAATACAGAAAACCTCCCTTAATATATTATAATATCATATCATGTCATATAGAATTACGTAATAAAATAAATCGATATAATCATAACATAGCAAAATGTACAGTACATGTGGGGTAAAATGAACCTGGTGCATGTCCTGTCAAGTAATGACCCATTGTATTTACAAGGCCGCAAAATGGTTAACTCACAATTAACACTCTACATTAATTAGCATTAATTAGGGGGATAGTTTTTATTTTTGGCCCCCCTTCTCCTTCATGCTTAGCCCCATTAGTGGGGCGGATATGTGAAAGGGGCGCGCACTTCCGGAAAGAAGCATGAACATTTGGTCTAGGTTTTTTTTGGGTATGCTGATTTCAAAAATTGCGGGAACCACGACGTCACTCCAGCCGTTCCCGCCAAAAATTGAGAAATTCAAAATGGCCGCCACAAAACACGTTTTCGTCCATAAAATTGACTTAAGTGCCCCGATTTCAATAATCTTGATGTCTATACCTATTTTTTGAGGTCAGGGAATCCTATAAAAGACATATCAAGACTTATAACATTCTCCTTCATAGTTTCTTTTAAATAAATGGTCTTAATTCTAATCGAACCGATGTATGACTTGCACCTTCTCCTTTGCTAAACTGATATCAAGAATTCATTATGCATGAATTTATATATTCAGAAGAAATACATCTAACAAGGTATTATTTCTGTTTTTCAGAAAGAAGAAGCGTCCATGAAGTGATGGTCATCTAGTGAATCACTGACCACCAACACCGCCGCCGCCGCAACCACCACCACCACCAACACCAACATGTCCAAAAAACTTAAGCTCGCTCCTCGTGCATGTGCTGTTCAACAACGGTATCGCGCAGTTCAACCGACCAACTGGGACACTTGTGCTCTGTGTCAAGAACATGGTGGAACACTCATAAACCCATCAGCAACAGGTTACTCGTCTCTGGCCACTAATTTATCTGACTTTCATGAATTGAACAAGGTGCCCTTAAATATAAACGTATCCCGACTTGATGATGGTGACGGCATGGAAAAAACGATGGCAAAGCATAAAGCTAGATGGCATAAAAGTTGTTATGTCCTATGTAATGCAACAAAAGTGGAGAGAGCCAGGAAGCTGCAAGAAAAAGCTTGTACGAACACGACCCAATCACCGCATAAAAAACACCTTCGCAGTTCAACCACTTCAGCATGTCCCATGGATACAGAAGAGCTACATCAGCCAGCTTGTCTTTTCTGTGATGGAACCACGGGAGACTTTCACAAAGCAGAAACAATGTCCCTTGACTCCCGTGTCCGAAAAATCGCTACAGAACTCCAAGACACAAAGGTGTTGGCCAAATTATCAGCAGGAGATATGATCGCAATTGATGCTGTGTATCACTTTAAGTGCTTGACATTATTTTATAACAAACATAGATTTCAACAAAGGCATTCCACTGAGAAGTGTCACCAAATTAATGCAGACTCACTAGCATTTGCTGAGGTGGTTTCACATATTGAGGAATATGGCCAATTAGGTGGGGACTGGAGTCATATTTTCAAACTCACTGATCTCAAGGCATTGTATAGTGAAAGACTACAAAGATTAGGTGGTGTCACAACTGGAAACATCCATTCAACAAGACTTACACAGAAACTTCTGCACCATATTCCAGATCTTGAAGCCCATAACAGCAACTTCAGCACTGTATTGTCATTCAAGGACGATATTGGTGATGCCTTGCTCGATGCCTGCCATCCTGATCCAGATGATGAAGCTGTTATGCTGATAAGAGTAGCAAAGCTTGTTCATAAAGAAGTACTTGAGAAAAAATACCAGTTCAGTGGTTCCTTATGCGATGAACAGTACGACAATCTCCCAGTGTCTCTTTCTGCGTTGGTAGAGATGATTTTAAGAGGTTCAAATGCAGGACAACGTATTGATGACAATGAAATAAGCACAGCTGCCTCATCTATTACCCAGTTGTTAGTCTTCAATGCTGTCAAACGTGGTAGGAAGGAATCAGTTGCAGTACGGCACAACTCTGACCGTGAGACTGTTCTCCCATTGTACCTAGGGCTACTCATCCACAACAAGACACGGAAACGTGATCTCATTGACATTCTTTTCGAGAAAGGTCTGTCTGTATCCTATGATCGAGTTTTGCAACTGTCAACAGATGAAGCGAACATAGTAATTGATATGTATGACAAGGAGGGCACTGTCTGTCCTTCTACCCTCAGAGACAATCTGTTCACTACCGGTAACCTGGACAACATTGATCATAATCCGTCATCTACTTCAAGTCTTGATTCCTTCCATGGTACAGCAATATCCATCACACAACATATTACTAATGACAATCCTGGTGTTGTTAGGGTCTGTCAGAAGATTACTGAAGACAGGGATCAGCAAAAGCAGAAATATATCAAGTCATTACCAACGTCATATACTAACGTGCCACCAATATCGCTCCTTGGCAACATAATTCCAGCAGTAACTGATGAGCAAGTGATTCCTGCTGCCGTGGATGAAGACCAAATGCAAATGGCTTGGTTCGAAAAGGTGAGGACACTTTTGGCAGATGAAAACTTCACTGATATTTTGCACAAGGATATATCATGGTCAGCCTACTTTGCCAGCTCACAGGTGTCTCTGCCGAAGCCCCCTGCAATTATCGCTCTGCTTCCATTGTTTCGAGATGTTGCACACACACCCGCTATGGTCAAGCATGGAATGGATATCATCCAACAGATCACAGTTCGATGCAATCCTAACCAGATACCTGTGCTTACTGTTGATCAACCATTATATGCTATCGCCAAAATAATTCAGTGGAAATGGCCTGAAGAGTATGGGGAAAAACGATTTGTTATGATGATGGGGGGGCTCCACATAGAAATGGCCATGTTGAAAGTCATCGGCGACTGGCTAGCCGGAAGTGGCTGGACCTATGTGATGACTTCAGCCAATGAAACAACTGAGGGGCGTGCTGCTATTCTACAGAAAGGTTCACACACGTCCAGAGGTCAATGGGCTCATCAAATAACAGCAGCAGCTCTGTTCATCTACTTCAGACGTCTTATGATGAATATCAGAAGAACACACCAGAAGATGAACAACTACACTATGATGTGTGGTGTAATGAGATGGCATCAGTGCATCCGCAGTTTGATTACTGGTTTAAAGTTTGGCAGTTGGAACTCCTATTCCTACAGTTCCTTAGATCACAGTGTCAACCAAATTTTGTGCCCTACTTGGATTCACTTGGAAAGATTATTCCATGGATGTTTGCTCTTGACCACTACCACTATTCACGCTGGATGACAATTCATGTAAGAAATCTTCTTGCCCTGGAGATTAACAGCCCAGCCACCTATGCAGAGTTCCTTCAGGGCAACTTCGTCACCCAGAAATCTACACACAAATTCTCAGCACTAGCCCATGACCAGGTTCATGAACAGCTGAATGCAATGGTGAAAGGAGATGGGGGCGCAATAGGCATCACAGAGAATGAAGCCGCACTGGCACGATGGATGGTGGCGGGCCCAGAAACAGCTAGACTTTTGATGGAGTACGATAAGAAACATTCCATGAAAAAGGACACAGATCGCCACCATGAACAGATACCAAGTGTGCAGAAGGCATTCATATTACAAGTCAAGAACGTCACTGATGTGATGGAGGAACTTGGAAACCACTTTGCTGATACTGGCACAGATTTGTACACACTTGACACTAACCGGATAATGCCTGATAGCGTTGTAAATACAATAAGGACTGCAGAAAATATCGGCAAAACACAATACCAGAAGTTCGTTGCAGAGCGTATTAATGCCAATAGCACAGCATTCAATGACACTATTCACAAACACAATCTACCTCTGTTTAATTCTACTTCGGGAAAGCAGCCTGCCAAGTCCGCTTCCAAAATATCTAACTTGTGTGCTGATGTTAATATCTTCTCAAGGATGTACATATCGTGCTAAGCTCGAGACAGTGATATGGATGCCTTTTTCATGCATGAAAATCATGCCTGGCCTCCATCATTGGCATCATGTACCAATCAACAAAATCTGACTTGCTGGAATGTTTGGAATCGTTGGTACCGAAACCGGAGTTTGCACCAAATGTTGATGTTAAAATTGTTGATGGTGCTGCCCATGTTCACACACTTGATCCGAAGAAGTCAAAGGAAGCTGTAAAAACATTCCAGAACTATTCACAGCTGGTGTTCTTGCCCTATTTAGAACGCATGCTACAGGACGTTGCCCGTTTGGATGTTGTTTGGGATGTCTATAAGGAAGACAGCCTTAAGTCACAAACACGACAGAACCGTGGAACTGGTAACCATATCCGAGTGGCCAACAACACTAAAATTCCTCCTAATTGGAAGAACTTCCTTCAGTGTGATTCAAACAAAGAGAGCCTGTTCCAACTTCTTGCCAATGCTGTACAAGAGTTTCAATCCCCCCTGGGAAAACAAATTATCTCAACAAAAGGTGAGAGTGCTGTTTCATCTCCCTCTTCTGACCTCTCAGACTTGTCCTGCACTCATGAAGAAGCGGACACACGGCTCTTGTTTCATGCTTCCCATGCGTTCCATCAAGGATTTACCAAACTGATGATACATGCAACTGATACGGATGTGGTGGTTCTCGCAATTGCTGTATCAAGTGTCTTAAAAGATTGCGAAATATGGGTAGCATTTGGTCATGGTTCTAAACTACGATACATTCCCTGTCACCTGATTTCAGCTGAACTAGGCAATGATGCATCATGGGGTCTTCTGTTTATGCACGCGATATCAGGATGTGATACTGTTTCTGCATTTTTCGGAATAGGAAAGAAAACAGCTTGGGATGCATGGCGCAGTATGCCTCAGCTCACACATACATTTATGCATTTATCTCGTGTTCCAACTCATGTAACCCCCGACGACATGGACCAAATAGAAAGA
The DNA here is from genome assembly GCA_032716605.1 of Paralithodes platypus. Classification (NCBI taxonomy): domain Eukaryota; kingdom Metazoa; phylum Arthropoda; class Malacostraca; order Decapoda; family Lithodidae; genus Paralithodes; species Paralithodes platypus. The sequence continues at coordinate 18,825,091 of CM064547.1, read as the reverse complement.
TACGTCGTTCTTTTGTACCGGCGAACATCAGAACTTTGTCATGTGAATGAAGTCAGGAAACACTTGTTCACTCAGAACCGTAAGATGGAAAACATTCCTCCAACGTTGAATGCCCTGGAACAGCATGTGAAAATAGCTGTTTACCAGGCAGGGCATATCTGGGGACAGACACTTACAGGCAAGCCAAACGTTCCTTCACCCGAATTATGGGGGTGGAAGAGAGTGAAGGATGATTCCCCATGGACTCCATGCTGGACCACTCTTCCAGAGGCAGCCAAAGGTTGTCAAGAACTGTTGAAATGCGGGTGCAAGAAGGAATGTACTAAACGATGCAAGTGTGTCAAAGCAAATCTGCCATGTACACAGCTGTGTTTCTGCTCAGGACAGTGCAATAGAGAGTTTTAAATGTTAAAAAGACAGGAACTCTTGTGACAAATATACAATTTGATAATGTTTTGAAGGGGACACATACTTTGCCAAACAATTGGCACATTTTCCATCACAATCTATGACTTAAAGTTAAGGGCTAGGTTGCTCAAACAACGTTAAGCCCTAACGTGGTGTTAACTCCTAAAGCTGAGTTTTAAGCCCTGCACTGGAGCAAGATTGCAATAGGTTTTTGAATTTCTGAAGTTACATTCCCCATTTGCGTCTCCTTTTGCATACTCTGTGCGAATATCAGTGGTCTCGACTGAAAGATGGCGGAATTCTGGTTAGGCAGCGTTAGTAATAACGCCACATTAAATGTAACGTTGTTTGAACAACCGGCCCCAGCTGATATACGCAAAAACTAATAATTACATGATTGAATATACTTGTGTATGCAACTGAAGCTATATTAGCAACCCTGATGATGATTTTTGGATCTGGTTGAAGCTGTTTTTAGTTTTAATAGGTTTTCCTTAACCTCTCCACGGCGCACAGGTTTTTTTTTTTACACCTATATACTGTGCGCATGTATGATGATTTTGGGACCCATTGCCAATTTCGATAAAAAGTACATCAGCGTGTAGGGAATGTTTGCGTGCATTGGCCCATATATATTTGACCCTCCCAAAAATGTCTGGGGGGGGATGGGGGAACGGTCCGTAGTTGAAAAATGTGGAGCGAATGGCACCGCGCGGCTAGATTGTCATCGAGCGGCGAGATTTCCCGGCCGAATTTTTTACGCACCCAGGGGATAGAACCTGAGGGAGGATGGGGTGGGTTACCGCGTAATATCACGTATATCTCCTTTTTTTATCCCTTTTAGGCTATGTAGAGTACGTATACGTGTGTAGGCCACCCATATAACAATGAATATGCCTCATAGTGACCAAAAATTGCAATATATAAGGGAATTATCAATGAATTTTTAGGCGGGAATGAAGACGGGTTGGAGGTTTGGCGGCAATTTATGAGATGAGAATGTGGTTTGCGCTATAATATCACGTATATCTCGTACTTAGAGCACTGTCATGCTATAATACAGACTTGTACATATGTAGACGTCCCATATAACAATATATATACCGCATATAGACCAATTCATGCGATATTTATGCACATTATCAATGAGTTTCTATGCGTGAACCAAGGTGTGATTGAGTTGTGCTGGGAATGGAATGGGGAGAGGGTGTGTTGCGCCATAAATATCACGTATATCTCGTACTTAGAGCCCTGTCATGCTATAACACAGACTTGTACGTATGTAGACGTTCCATATAACAATATATATACCGCATATAGACCAATTCATGCGATATTTACGCACATTATCAATGAGTTTCTAGTAGACGGAAGCCTAAAAGGGTGGGTGGGTGGGTGGGAGGGAGGCAGGGAGTGAGTCGTGGAGAGAGTGAAGGCAGGGAGATCTATCAAGAAACATACGCAGCTGTGTGATAATAGTGGAGGCGCCCGAGGCGTATGGATGTCTTGGGATTTTGAACCTTATGTCTAGCAGGTGTCTGGGGTTCGTTGCCACCCAGAGGTCTACAATAACATGAGTCAGGAATGGAGAGAGAGAGAAAGTGAGACATGCGTATGTCGTAGGTATAAATGGCTTTCAGAATTGCATTTTTATGCAAGCAGACATTGCATTTTAGACACATGTGAAGTACCACAGAAATAATTATGTAGGCCATTGACTGTAAATAAAGTACTATATTATAGACCAGGAACGAGGGTGGTCAGTAAACATCAGCAGTTAACCTTTTTTGATAGAGAGCTAAATATAGACTGGTGTTACCTGACACTTGCGAAAGGGTAGATTGCCACCAGAAAACTGATATTTATTTATTTCCAAGTATTATGCAATCTAAATGTATATTCGAGACCTACTGCAAGTATTTGTATGACAGTCATGACTATGTATAATCCAATATACGCGCGTAAGGGCGTAGGCGAGATATAAGAAAGATGGTTGAGCAATTTTCGACACCCACACAGTTATTATTCATTATTATTTACAATATTATACAATACAAATGTATTTGTGAAGAGTATTTTATGCATGCTGTATTTATACGAATTTAGTTGGTAACCAAACTCAGACAGAGAGAGGTGTTGTGGATGGAGGGAGGGAAGGGTCACCCACTGACCCACTGACCGTGTGATTATGACTGGAGTCACACTGAGAGGGGCAATTTTGCTGAATGTTTGGGCAATTTTTGACAGAATAAAGTTATATAATTACTAATTCTTGACAGAGACAAACCTTTATAAACCTTTGCATGATATAATTGATAATCCCATCAATTTACAAACGTAGATTGGTGGGATAATTCCTTTTTTGTTTTATATTGTCATTTGGATTGTAGACACAAAGTTTTGATTGACATTTGGTATGAGGTCCTGTGGCATGGTTGGTAAGGTCGCGGACTGGAAAACTCAAAGTGTGGTGGGGTAGTGGGATCGAATCCAAGAGGGAAAGGTTTTATAATGTTTAGATAAATTTTGATATTTATTTTTTTTTACAAGATCATGCCATTGTATTCAAACAATATGAAATATTCATAGAATATATCATATTGTAAGAATACAATGACATGACCTTGTATTTTGTTTTCGTTTTTTTTGGTGTATTATCTTAGTAGGTTTGACAGGATTTATTGAAACATATTTATTTTGGTACAATTCATTTGAGGTAAGAAAATATATACACATTACTTTGGCTATAACAAACATATATATTGATATACTAAAAAAGAAGGCATATTACATGGAAATCTTTGAAACTTATAAACTAAATAATGAAAGATACAATTATATAATATAAAAAGCTATATCACAGGGACATCTTTGGAACTTATACATTATATAATATATATGTAACATTATGAGGTAGTGTGATCAATTTGGTCAGGCCAGGTAAGGTAGGGCGCGAGTCCAGGGCAGGGCAGGGGGCGAGTCCAGGGCAGGGCAAGGCAGGGGGCGGCACTCAGTAGTTTTTATACATGTGGTAGTCCCTGAAGCAGTCACCCAAGCCGAGTGAAACTTTGCACTCAGCGCACATTGAGGTGACTCTTTTGGTTATGTGGGGTTTCCTGACACTGGTGCTGCAGACGTGGCACTGCACCTGCCTGTGACGAGTGCCAACCAGCTCGGTGTTGGTTAGGTAGTGTCTTTCCACACCCAGCTGGATGCGGTCAGGGACGTGATCCCCACGCCATGCAGTACGTCAGTGTGTGGTGGTGCCATACTTCTCCAGGAGTTGATATGCAACGTTGTACACAAACTCCCGGAATTTTAGCTTCTGGTTTGGGGCCATCTCTCTCTTCACCAACCACAAGTTGTAGGCGTTGAGCATCGTGATGTCAACTAGGTGGAGGAAGAGCTTGTGATACCACTTCACAGTCTTCCTCAGACACTCAACGCCTGACAGTTGACAGTCAGACTTGTCCACCAGGTGCATGTTCTTTGTGTAGTCCACTACCATGTCGGGCTTATAGATGGTCTTCCTGGTTCGGTAGTGGATTTTACTAGAGTCCATCTGGGCACCTGTGTGGACTGTGGAAAGCAGGTGAATGTCTCTTTTGTCCTTCCACTTCAGGGCTACCACTTTCCCGGACTTTTCAAGTTGCTTGTACTTCTGCCCCCTTCGTCGCCTTCTTCGGACATGCCTCTCGCGGTGTTCCTGGGCCAGTTCGTCTTCAGAAGGTGTGTCACTGGAGGAGGCATCTGACAGAGGAATGACCTGTGAACTTGGGCATAAACTTTCTTGTCTTTCTGACAGTCCCACATGACCCCGTTTGGTTGTCATGAAGAAACTGGCAGAGAGCAGGAGAAGTATACCAGTTGTCAGTGTAGATAATGTGGCCTTTGCCCAGGTAAGGTGCCAACATTTTCCTGACGATGGCACCTGACATGCCCATGGGGTCACCGGTAGCGGCTTTCGGTACGTCAATGTCAGTTCCTGTATACACGATCATATCAAGCACTATTCCAGTTTCACAGTCGCACAACACGAAGAGCTTGATTCCGAACCTATGCCTTTTCAAGGGGATATACTGCTTGAAAACAAGACGTCCTTTGAAGAGCACGAGCGACTCATCAATCACCAAATTGAGGAAGGGGTAAAAGTATTTCCTATACCTCTCCAACAACATGGTGAACACATCCCGAACTTTCCATATCCTGTCAATCCTGTTAGGATTTTCGTTGTCTGCAAAGCAACAAAAATCTGAGACGAGTCATGAACTTATTGAAAGTTGGGGTGGCGATGAGAGGGTCGTGCTTCCAGTAGTGTTGCAACACATGCTTCTTGCAAAGAGGCATGAGGAACAACAAGGCAAAAAACGTCATGAATTCTTCAACAGTCGTATCCACCCAGCCTCGTATTCTCGCTTTTGGAGAAATGACGTCCAATTTGCCAAACACCCACCTGTAGTACAAAGTACAAAGGAAATCAAGCAACAACAGATCTAGTGACCCTTCTAGGTTGCTTGTCCTCCAAAACACTGAGGATCAAGTGTCCAAACAGTGGTTTAGAGTGGATAAGGGAACATTGGAAAGGGAATTACTGCCCTGGAACTAATGTCCGTGGCAGGATTAGGAAGTTAGTAGAGGACAGTTGGGTTAGTAACTGAGGGGGGGATAAAATAAAGTTATTCATTTACAAACGCAGTCAGTCGCGGGTTTGATGAGAGATATTTGTCTAGGCGGAGTTTAAATGAATCAACGGTGATGCAGTCTATAACGTTTCGGGGAAGCACATTCCACAAGTTGACAACTCGATTGAAGAAGAAATTCTTAGATTCGTGCGAGTTAAAAGATTTTCCAATAATTTTGCAACCGTTTCCCCGCGTGTAATTAGATTGGTCGATAGTGAAGTACTTACTACAGTTCATATTGTAGATGCCTTTGATGATTTTGAACACTTGAATTAAGTCACCTCTTAATCTGCGCTGGGTTAAAGGAAATAGATTTAATTCTCTAAGACGCTCTTCGTATGGTTTGTTCTTTAGGCTAGGTATCATTTTGGTAACTCTACGTTGAACGCGTTCTAGCTTGTTTATATCTTTTTGGTAATAAGGGCACCAGGATTGAACGCAGTATTCCAGAAGAGGGCGGACTAAGGAATTGTAAAGTGTTAGGATAACTTCTTTGGATTTATGCTCAAATGACCTGCCTATAAAGCCAATTATTTTGTTTGCCTTCTTAACAACTTCTGAACATTGTTGACTCGGTTTTAGGTTACTCGATATTGTTACTCCCAGATCGGTTTCTCTGTTTACATTCTTAAGCTGAGTGCCATTCATCGAATAGTTTGCTTTCTCATTTAGGTATCCGACATGTAGTACTTTACATTTATCCGCATTGAAACTCATTTGCCAAATTTGGGCCCAACATGACAATTTATCTAGATTGTGTTGCATATCGTCAACTTGTTCTTTTGAGAGTACGCTATTTGCAACTTTTGTATCGTCAGCAAATTTTGAGATTGTACAGGTGAGACCCTCATCTATGTCGTTGATGTAAATTAGAAAGAGAATTGGTCCTAGTACCGATCCCTGGGGTACCCCGCTACTTACATTGGTCCATTTAGATGCCTTCCCGTTTATGACTACCCTTTGCTTTCTGTTGCTGAGCCAATTTTCTATCCATTTCAACACACCGTCTTGTATTCCATGCGCTTTTAGTTTTAGCAGTAAACGTTTGTGGGGAACTTTGTCAAAGGCCTTTTGAAAATCAAGGTATATAATATCTACAGCTTTACTCTCATCGTAGAGCTTGAGGATATCGTGGAAGAAGTCTAAGAGGTTTGTTAAACAGGAACGTTTTTTTACAAAAGCCGTTTTGAGTATCTTTAAGTATGTTATTTTCCTCTAAGTGATTTACGAGTCTGTCTCGTATGACCGTTTCTAGCATTTTACATACAACTGAGGTTAAGCTAATTGGACGATAGTTACTGGGTAGGGGTTTGCTGCCTTTTTTGAATATCGGTGTTACGTTGGCTAGCTTCCACTGATCAGGCATAGTTCCAGACTGCAAGGATTTATTGAATAGTAATGTCAGTGGTTTGGAGAGCTCATCCTTAGCTTCCTTTAGAACTCTAGGCGAGATTGTATCAGGTCCTGGCGTTTTATTTACCTTGAGTTTATCTAAACAATTCAATACTTCTCTCTCTTTAACGGTCATATTGCTTAGAAAATCTGAATTATCAATCTGAATAGGCGATGGTGTAGGGATATCACTGAGGTCTTCTGTTGTAAAAACTGATGCAAAGAAGGTATTGAGGGAATTACTCATTTGTACTTCGTCTTTGGTGTATTCTCCATTTTCATCGACTAATGGTCCAACAGTTGAAGTAACTACTTTTTTCTTTCTGATATAACTATAGAATTCTTTCGGGTTTGTTTTACTTTGATTCACAATATGTAACTCTAAGGTCTTTTTACTTTGCTTAATTAACTTTTTGGCTTTGCGTCGTAGCTCTACAAATTTCACCCGTTCTTCGTCATTTTGTGAGGATTTTAATCTATCATTAGCAAATTTTTTAGCAAGCAGGCAGTTTGAAATATCTTTATTCCACCATTTGGGCTTATTATTATGGCCTGGACGCCGTATTTTCGATGGTATGCAGTCTTGCACTGCTTTTAGGTAAGTGGTTTCGAATAACTTCCAAGATGTATTTAAGTCGTTATTGTTAATTAAAAAGCTCCAGTCAGTTTCTTTAAACATAGCTCTAAGTTTATGGAAGTTTGCTTTCTTGAAATTAGGGACTTTTTCGATGCTACTATTTGGTTCGTTACTAGTAAAGTTTAAAGTGAAAGTTATCGTACGATGGTCGCTGTTACTGAATTCATCACCAACATTCAAATTCTCTATCAATTCTTCTTTTGTTGCAAGTACAATGTCAAGAACGTTATTACCACGGGTCGGCGTTCGAACAAATTGATAAAGCGAACTCTCTTGCAAGTTAGTATACAAGTCATGTCCGGAGTTTGAAGTAAGAGTATCGCCCCACTTGGTCACAGGTAAATTAAAGTCGCCAAAAATTACGGTATCTTGTGAGTTACTTACATCTGCAATTTGTTCGTAAATTTCTCGGTCAGTTTGCACTGATTGAGCTGGAGGTCTGTATATTAACGCAAGTATTATTTTTGTACCTTTATTATTCTTTATTAGCACAAAAGATGTGTCGACGTTCACAATTTGAGGTTTTGACACGAGGGTCGGGTTAAGACTTTCTTTGATATAAAATAAAACGTCACCTCCATTTTTATTTATTCGGCTGTTCTCAATCATTACATAACCGGGAAGTGAATACTCTGTTAAAAAGTCTCTATCTTCTGTATTGAGCCAAGATTCTGTTATGCCAATCACATCATAATTTTCTGTAAACACTAGTTCCTCTAAATCTGAAAATGTATTGCGTATGCTACGAGCGTTTGCATAGAAAACCTTTAAAGTTGCGGTTTTAGAACTCGCAGAACGTTCTTTCATCGAATTTTTGGTTCTGGTCGGATCTACATTTACATTCATGGCTGTCCTCGGTCCTCGGTCGTTATCCCTGGCGGTTTTGAATTTGGGTCGTGTTGGTGGAGCTTTATCCAAATTCGCGGTTCTTGACGGATTAGTATTTAATTCCTTTGTAGGTTGCCGTCCTCGCTGTCTTCGGTCCTCCTTCCTTGTTGTCCTGTGCTGAGTCAATTTCTTCTCCAAAAATCCTTCACTGCATCGTTGAGAAGACGCCCAAAACGTGCTGCTACCACCTGGTTCAGATGAACTCCATCGTCCGAAAACAAATAGTCATCGTAGTAGAAATTGTCCCAGGTGTCGACGAATCCCACGTTCTCCTTCCTGCAGAGGTTTGCTAGACAACGATTTGTGCTGGTGGCTATGTTGTAAAATCGGCTCTCTACACCGAGCCGGGGGACGATTCCTGAGACGATGATCCTTGATGACTTCTCCTTAAACGACTTGATCAGCTGCTGGTACTTTAAAAGCAAATCTTCCTACCGGGTTCGCTGTACATCGTTGGATCCAACGTGGATGACGTACATTGTATTAACAGGGGCCAGCTTTGATACTTCGTCAACTGCTGCAACTACGTCGTCCACACCACCACCAGGGATACAAAAACGCTTCCTGGTCTTAGGTGCCCTGGCGCAAAACTCTGTGAGCTGACCACGTATCATCGAGTCTCCCACGAGCCGGACTTCTTCTATTTCCTCTTTGTCATCTGAATCTGTGAGTATCTGGAAACGGTTTTGACACTCGGTAATCGGTATGTGTTTCCTGGTCTTTGGGCAAACGTTGTTCCTCACGACACGGAAGTTGTCTTGAGGGGGAAGAGAGTCACTATTTGTATCTTGAGTATCGGAAACATCAGCTGAAGTGGCTACTGTAGGCGTTGAATTGTTGGCAGTTGACGTTGGGGCGTTGGTGGCAGCTGGAGTTGCGGTGACAATTGAAGTTTGTGGTACTCCAACGTTGAGTGTTACAAACTCTTGGAGTGATTCCAGCTTCATGGTGAGGACGTTGATCTTGTTGTAGGCTTCATCTAATTTCACTGTAAAATTCTCTCCTTGCTGGCAGAGCCGGCAGACTTGAAGATCTACAGTAGCAAACATGGACTCACCAAACCTACCGGCGCAGTTCGCACAAGCGCGAGGCATGGTGACTGTCACTTTCTTCAGATCACTTCACTCACTTAAAAAACACTTCACTCACTTTAAAACACTTCACTCACTTTAAAAACACTTCAATCACTTCAACCGAAAACAAATATACTGAAATATGCAGAAATAGGTTATCAGGGGTGATAGCCTAACCGAAAACAAAAATGTTGAGATACGCAGAATTAGGCTTCCAGGGGCGATAGCCTAACCAAAAGTTGTTTTTTTTTAAATTGAAATACGCAATAATAGGCTACCAGCGTTGAATAGCCTAACCGAAAATAATAAAATTGAAATTCGCAGAAATAGGGTACCAGGTGTGATAACCTAACCTTAAACAAATATATGTATAACAGATAATGTAACTAAATATACAATTCACCAAATAGAGAATATATAATAATAAAGTGTGACTGCACACAAGGGGTTAATATAATAATAATAATAATAATATTTATTCAGTCAGCAATTTACAGATTTGGTACCACATAGTTTGTTACAAATATGACATGTACCAGCCTTGCGTAATTCCAACTAAGGATAGCCCAATAAGGCCGTTAGGCGTATTTCCATTGGGGTCCTTGTGGGATTAGGTTAGCTGGGGAAAAGGGGCGGATAAAGAAATAGATACTTTAGAAAAAGTATTTCTAGGGGGTTATTTTAAGATACCTTACATCCTATACTAAATATCAGTAATCCGTAATCAGTAATCATTTCAGTTTGGTTTGTCTATCTCTTATGTCGTATTTAGTAGTAGACATAAGCTTGGTGCTCCCTTCTCGCAGCTGTCCGGTTCAGGTGTTCCTTCAGGCTACGTCTGAAGGAATACAGTGTTCTCTTTTCACGGACTGACTGGGGTAGGTCATTCCAGTCTTTGATGGCAGTGAAGAAGAATGTTTGCTTACCCTGTCCTTGGATTCTCGGGACCTTAAAATTAAACATCATGTTTCTTGTATTATGTCCACTCCTCTCATTTGCTTTAACAAAATCATTCTTTAGATACTCTGGAGCTCTGTCATAGAAAATTTTGAAGGCATTAGTTAGCCTGATTTGTTTGGCCCTGTCAGAAACATTGAGCATACCTAGTGACTGAAGTTGTTCCTGGCCAACATGTGATCTGGGTCCTAGGTTCAGCATGAACCTAACCATTTTATTTTGAGTGACCTGAAGTTTGTGCTGTGCTGATTTAGATGATGCAGAGTACCAGGATGACACAGAATAGTCAAAACGACATTGAACAAGCGCTTGGCAGAGGGTCTTTTTGGTCGCCGCGGGCAAGCATCCCACCTGTCTATACAGGTATTTTATACGTGCTCTACACTTACTCAGGATAGATTCCAAAATTGTTTCACCTGACAAACTCGCGTCCAGTTTCAGTCCGAGATATTTAACTTGTGACACTGTTCTTATAGGAATATCATTACAGTTGACCGAGAAGCCCACAATGTCTTTCAGTTTGCGTTTTGTTCCACATAAGATGGCTTCCGTCTTGCCCAGGTGAAGAGATAGTCTATTGTCCACTTGCCATTCACTACATGATGCTAGTTCTTTGGAAAGTGAAGCGGCAATACTTATTGGGTCTTTTCCTGAAACCAGAAGCACACTGTCGTCTGCATACAGTAATAATTTACATGAGACGCTCAGTTCCATGTCGTTCACATAACAGAGAAAGAGTAAGGGACCAAGGATGCTTCCCTGCGGGACCCCACAGTTAATTGGCATAGGATCAGATATATTATCAATTTTGACTCTTTGGGTTCTACCACTAAGATAAGATTTAAACCAGTTCACAGACCCTATGCCCATAGCTTGTAGTTTATTACATAGGATATCATGGTCTACTGTGTCAAACGCTTTTTGTAGATCAAGAAGAACCATACCGGTGTAGTTACCTTTAGACATTTCTTTACGAATGTGATCCGTTAAGTGGATGAGACAGGAGTCTGTCGAGTACATGCATCTGAAACCTGATTGAAACTTATAGAATAGATCATTTTGTTTGAGGTAGTGTTCAATTTGGGTGTATACCGCTCTTTCAAGGATTTTAGATACAATACATAATATGCTAACTGGTCTGTAGTTGCCAACTTCTAGTTTATTTCCTTTCTTGAATAGAGGGGTTACAATAGCTTCCTTCAGTTCAGCAGGTACTGTGTTGGTGTTAATTGACAAGTTGATGATGTGGGTTAGGGGGCCTGCTATACCAATGGCTCCATCTCGTAGAAATTTGGCAGGAATTTTGTCTGGTCCTGTGCTCTTATGTACATTTAGGTTAGACAGCTCGTCAAAAGTGTATTTTGGTGTAACAAATAATATACTGTGCCAACAGATGGCCCTGGTGTCGCTGTAGCCTAGTAAAGCAGTAGCCTACTCTTTTTAGATAAAAAAGTGTATCAGTCAAAGGTTATTACAAGATCGTGCAAGCAACAACTAAAATTACAGATATATACTGTATAGCTACAGTAGGATACTAAATACAATATCTACAAGAGTTAATAATAAAACAGATTGGCTGGCTATAGGCTAGGCTAGGTTTGGGTTAGGTTAAAAGCTTGGCAGGTTGGGTTAGGCTAGGTTAGTTTGTACAAATACCACCCTTAGCTTAAAGTAAAATCAGTCTGAGGAGAAAAAGTCAAGAATATATCTAGAGGGAAAAGATAAATGAATGCACTTACATTTGGTACAACATTTGCTGGAATTTAATGTGTATAATCCCCCAAAAAAGTGTGTTTACAAAATGGCGTCGGCGTTAGTCCCTGTAGGCAGGTTAGTTAGTAAACAATATTGTATATTAGCAAATTAATATGCAAAGCTTTACTTACATACAAGGCAGTTAAATAGATACTTACTACAGTAGGCGTTTGTTTGGGCAACGATGTAAATCATTACCTCCATATCGAAAAAAGCGAGGAAGAACTCGCTTTCGTTTGCGTTTTCGTCACAGGGCCAGTCATCAGTTGTACCTGACGTACCAGGATTGAACTGGGGCACGTCAGGCACAAAATTGACCCCGTCAGACCACTCAAACGAAGGCAAGCCAGGGATCGGAATGTCGTCTCCGTCTGCTTCTGCGTCTGAAATATCGCTGTCATGTTCGCGATACAACACAGCATCATCATCACCCTCCTCTTCACTAGACAGACGCCCTTCTTCATTTTCATCACCGACGTCTGACTCACTTCCACTGTCCACTCCCAAATCCCCCCACCCTTGGTCCCGTCCTAGGGCGTCGTCGTCGAAACCCGCAGGGCTGCCAATGCCCTGCGAATCACCACCAAACAGCAGGGCGGCGTACTTGGACGGTGTCAGATTTGTTCTGCTCACTCTAGCACGTAGGGGCGTCTTATGGGCAGGGGCAGGGGCAGAAGGGCCGGTAGGGGCGTCTGCAGGGGCGGCGTCGGCAGGGGCGGCTGTGGTGCGTGGTGCAGTGGGCCTGGAGGCAGGCAAGATGATGGTGGTGCCTGTCGCCCCTTTCCCTTTCCCTTTCCCTTTCCCTCTTCCTTGGGCAGGGGCGGCAGGGGCGGCAGGGGCAGCAGGGGCAGCAGGGCCGGCAGGGACAGCAGGGCCGGCAGTCGCTTTCCCTCTCCCTTTCCCCTTGTCCAACAGATTTGAGATATTGGTAGAGATGGAAGACGAACCAGAAGAGACCAGGCTCGTGGGGGATTCCATCCTACGAGGACAGGTCGAAGAGTTCTGCGACAGAGTCCCAAATCAACGAAAAAGATTTTGCATCCCAGGAGCTGGACTGGACGACATTGTGGAAGCCTTCGAAGATACCACAAAGGATGCAAATGAAAATACCCTTTTTGTCATCCATGCTGGTTCAAATGACGTCATGCGCACCAGATCCGAAGAGTTGATGGAGAAATATCGCAAGATGATCCAGCACTACAAAAACAAGTCAAGGAATATCATCATCTCAGGCATTCTCCCCAAGATCGACGCACCTGACAAATTCTACGACAAGGCTTTCAGCACAAATAGCCGACTAAAACATTTGTGTCTGAGGGAAGAAGTTGAATTCATCAACCTCTGGGACAACTTCTACAACCAGCCTACTCTGTTCCGCAAGGATGGCACTCATCTAAACCCTGTGGGTTCAGCACGCATGGGTCGTCTCCTACACGAAGCAGTCCGCAGCCATGGATCAAAAAACGCCATCCGAGAAGAAGCAGCAGTGACATAAATCATCCAACGCCAAGAAAAAAACAGAGGCAACCGAGGACCACCAGCGATAAGGACCGAAGACAGCGAGGACCGAGGACAGCCATGAACATAAATGTAGATCCGACAAGAACCAAAAATATTATTAAAGAGCGTTCCGTGAGTTCTAAAATAACAAATTTAAAGGTTTTCTATGCAAACGCTCGTAGCATACGCAATAAATTTTCAGATTTAGAGGAGCTAGTGTTTACAGAAAATTATGATGTGATTGGCATAACAGAATCTTGGCTCAATACAGAAGATAGAGACTTTTTAGCAGAGTATTCACTTCCCGGTTATGTAATGTTTGAGAAAAGCCGAATAAATCGAAATGGAGGTGGCGTTTTACTTTATATCAAAGAAAGTCTTAACCCTACCCTCTTGTCAAAACCTCAAATTGTGAACGTCGACGCATCTTTTGTGCTAATAAAGAATAATAAAGGTACCAAAATAATACTTGCATTAATATACAGACCTCCAGCTCAATCAGTGCAAACTGACCGAGAAATTTACGAACAAATTGCAGATGTAAGTAACTCACAAGATACCGTAATTTTTGGTGACTTTAATTTACCTGTGACCAAGTGGGGCGATACTCTTACTTCACACTCCGGACATGACTTGTATACGAACTTGCAAGAGAGTTCGCTTTATCAATTTGTTGGAACGCCGACCCGTGGTAATAACGTTCTTGACATTGTACTTGCAACAAAAGAAGAATTAATAGAGAATTTGAATGTTGGTGATGAATTCAGTAACAGCGACCATCGTACGATAACTTTCACTTTAAAGTTTACTAGTAACGAACCAAATAGTAGCATCGAAAAAGTCCCTAATTTCAAGAAAGCAAACTTCCATAAACTTAGAGCTATGTTTAAAGAAACTGACTGGAGCTTTTTAATTCACAATAACGACATAAATACATCTTGGAAGTTATTCGAAGCCACTTACCTAAAAGCAGTGCAAGACTGCATACCATCAAAAACTCGGCGTCCAGGCCATAATAATAAGCCCAAATGGTGGAATAAAGATATTTCAAACTGCCTGCTTGCTAAAAAATGTGCTAATGATAGATTAAAATCCTCACAAAATGACGAAGAACGGCTGAAATTTGTAGAGCTACGACGCAAAGCCAAAAAGTTAATTAAGCAAAGTAAAAAGACCTTAGAGTTACATATTGCGAATCAAAGTAAAACAAACCCGAAAGAATTCTATAGTTATATCAGAAAGAAAAAAGTTGTTACTTCAACTGTTGGACCGTTAGTCGATGAAAATGGAGAATACACCAAAGACGAAGAACAAATGAGTAATGCCCTCAATACCTTCTTTGCATCAGTTTTTACAACAGAAGACCTCAGTGATATCCCTACACCATCGCCGATTCAGATTGATAATTCAGATGTTCTAAGCAATATCACCGTTACAGAGAGAGAAGTATTGAATTGTTTAGATAAACTCAAGGTAAATAAAACGCCTGGACCTGATACAATCTCGCCTAGAGTTCTAAAGGAAGCTAAGGATGAGCTCTCTAAACCACTGACATTACTATTCAATAAATCCTTGCAGTCTGGAACTATGCCCGATCAGTGGAAGCTAGCCAACGTAACACCGATATTCAAAAAAGGCAGCAAATCCCTACCCAGTAACTATCGTCCAATTAGCTTAACCTCAGTTGTATGTAAAATGCTAGAAACGGTCATACGAGACAGACTCGTAAATCACTTAGAGGAAAATAACATACTTAAAGATACTCAACACGGCTTTCGTAAAAAAACGTTCCTGTTTAACAAACCTCTTAGACTTCTTCCACGATATCCTCAACCTCTACGATGAGAGTAAAGCTGTAGATATTATATACCTTGATTTTCAAAAGGCCTTTGACAAAGTTCCCCACAAACGTTTACTGCTAAAACTAAAAGCGCATGGAATACAAGACGGTGTGTTGAAATGGATAGAAAATTGGCTCAGCGATAGAAAGCAAAGAGTAGTCATAAACGGTAAGGCATCAAAATGGACCAATGTAAGTAGCGGGGTACCCCAGGGATCGGTACTAGGACCAATTCTCTTTCTAATTTACATCAACGACATAGATGAGGGTCTCACCTGTACAATCTCAAAATTTGCTGACGATACAAAAATTGCAAATAGCGTACTCTCAAAAGAACAAGTTGACGATATGCAACACAATCTAGATAAATTGTCATGTTGGGCCCAAATTTGGCAAATGAGTTTCAATGCGGATAAATGTAAAGTACTACATATCGGATACCTAAATGAGAAAGCAAACTATTCGATGAATGGCACTCAGCTTAAGAATGTAAACAGAGAAACCGATCTGGGAGTAACAATATCGAGTAACCTAAAACCGAGTCAACAATGTTCAGAAGTTGTTAAGAAGGCAAACAAAATAATTGGCTTTATAGGCAGGTCATTTGAGCATAAATCCAAAGAAGTTATCCTAACCCTTTACAATTCATTAGTCCGCCCTCTTCTGGAATACTGCGTTCAATCCTGGTGCCCTTATTACCAAAAAGATATAAACAAGCTAGAACGAGTTCAACGTAGAGTTACCAAAATGATACCTAGCCTAAAGAACAAACCATACGAAGAGCGTCTTAGAGAATTAAATCTATTTCCTTTAACCCAGCGCAGATTAAGAGGTGACTTAATTCAAGTGTTCAAAATCATCAAAGGCATCGACAATATGAACTGTAGTAAGTACTTCACTATCGACCAATCTAATTACACGCGGGGAAACGGTTGCAAAATTATTGGTAAATCTTTTAACTCACACGAATCTAAGAATTTCTTCTTCAATCGAGTTGTCAACTTGTGGAATGGGCTTCCCCGAAACGTTATAGACTGCATCACCGTTGATTCATTTAAACTCCGCCTAGACAAATATCTCGCATCAAACCCGCGACTGACTGCGTTTGTAAATGAATAACTTTATTTTATCCCCCCCTCAGTTACTAACCCATCTGTCCCCTACTAACTTCCTAATCCTGCCACGGACATTAGTTCCAGGGCAGTATTTCCCTTTCCAATGTTCCCTTACCCACTCTAAACCACTGTTTGGACACTTGATCCTCAGTGTTTTGGAGGACAAGCAACCTAGAAGGGTCACTAGATCTGTTGTTGCTTGATTTCCTTTGTACTCCTTTGTACTCCTTTGTACTTTGTACTCCCTTCCCCTTCCCCTTCCCTTTTCCTTGGGCAGGGGCAGCAGGGGTGGCAGGGGCAGCAGGGGCAGCAGGGGCAGGGGCAGTCGGGCCAGGGGCGGCTGGTGGTGGTGGTGGTGGCAGGGTCACTGTGGCAGGCGTACAGATTTTCTTCCCTACGCCCGTGCTTTTTATTCTGCCTGCCCCCGCAGGTTCTGCAGCCCTAGGGCGGCCTCCTGCGTCGCTGGTACTGGTGGCAGGGGTGGCAGTGGTGGTGGTAGTGGTTGTTGCAGTGGCCTGGGTCGTCGTGGCAGTGTCCCCAAAGTCCAATGACCTCTGTGCCATTGCCCTGCTTGCACGTGTTTTACGTACTTTTAGTGCTGGTCCTTCGTCCTCCGAGCTATAGGGCGTGTCGTACTGGTAGCTAGGGTTTCTGGTAGCCACCCTCTGCCTTCCACTGTGGCTGACACTACCAGAAGGAGGGCTGGTTGTGTCATCAGGGCACGAGCGTGAGGGACGTGTGGGCTCCATGACTAGTGCTTGGGTTCTGGCGCGGTGGCGCTTGCACGAGTGCGGGGCGAGCGTGTGGCGGGGTGGTATCGAGAGTTGCCATGTAGTACTACACCCACACCAATTTGTAGCCGCCTGCCTATACACCCGCGGTTTTGGTACGTGTTCAAAAGCCTTACTCATAAGAGTCTCTCGCAGTCCGCCGGGGGAACTCTTAAGAGTCTTCTCGCAGTTCCCGGGTTAACAATAATGATACTAAGATGGTAATCAGTATGCCGTTATGCAACAAATTAACCTTTCTGAGCAATTTGTAAACATTTTACAATAAAGGTGTACGTTATAAGTCTTGATATGTCTTTTATTGGATTCCTTGACCTAAAAAACATAGGAATAGACATCAACATAATTGAAATTGGGGCACTTAGAGCAATTTTATGGACGAAAACGTGTTTTGTGGCGGCCATTTTGAATTCCTCAATTTTTGGCGGGAACGGCTGGAGTGACGTCGTGGTTCCCGCAATTTTTGAAATCAGTATTCCCAAAAACCCCCTTGGCCAAATTTTCATGCTTCTTTCCGGAAGTGCACAACTCGACCAAAAAATGTTACATATCCGCCCCACTACATTAGTTTTCAGATTGTGAAACGTTTGGCCTATTAGTTTGGTGATTTTAGGACATTTCACCCCATTTGTTTGGCAATAATAAGCTCATTCGTGCTATTAAGGTGTCGAATTTTTCCTAGTTGGCAATTGTTAGCCTGTAATTTAGGAGGATCCGGGAATTTTTCTACCGAAAACTGTAAACAAATATTTAGAAGGGTGGCTTTGGGAGTATTTGTCTAAGCTTGATGGAGGTCTAGGAAGGAAACTAAAAACAAATAATATATAGATAACTTGACCAATAAATAAAACCTCCCCCCTTAAATCAGCCATCTCGCCACAGGCTTTGTAGCAGGTCAATCTGTCCATAGTTGTACCCTAATACACCTTATTGTTAACATGTTCCTTGACAGTTTATAATGGCTATTTTTACAAGATTTTATGCAGATTAGGAAGCGTATGTGGAAGTCAGAGGATCAATTGAGAGACTCTTTACACATTTAATTTCCACACTTACTTCCAAAGCTGTATAAAATTGTCCAATGATAGCCAGAATAAAATGTTAAAAATTTCATAATCATCAAGGGGTTAATCTTAAGAGGTTTGGATAGCCTCGGGATATCGGTTTCGGTACAATAACACATGATTAATTTTAAGTATGGTTATTAACCCTTAAAAAGCGGCTCACCACATAAGTCGAGTTAAATAAAGCTGGACTATGTGGCGGCGCTCGACATAGGTCGAGTGGCAATTTCAGCACGTAATGTTGCTGAGAGAGAGAGACAAGTGGTGGCAGGAGAGTAGCGAGCGTATGACTGCTCCAGACCACCGCGGCGAACCTACTGACACGAATCTCACCTCCCTCCTACCTCTCTCACTCGCTATATACGGAATTGTATCGGGAAAGTGGCTAATTACATGTTTTTTGCACTCGCGTTGCACGGTTATTGCAAGAAAACTAGCCATCATAAAAGGATCGTTATGGTGTCATTCGAAAGCTCTGTTTATGCCCTTTCAGGGATAGATACTTGTTTTACGTTCTGGGTCTTATTTAGGCATGAAAATGATCACGTAAACAGCCCTATTTTGGCTAAAAACACCCCGCTGGGCGGTACATATAAATAAACCGCATAGGCCGCTAAAGAAGGGTTAACAGACATTCATTTACTGTACACTAAAGTTTACGACATCTACGCATATATAACTTACTTTTGTCACGTTACAGGAGATAGAAAAGCATGGCAGCGATATTGTCGACTCAACAGGGACCCAACTTGGCATCTTCCTAAGGTTGACCATTCGCACAGTCGGCAAGATTTCCAGATGGCCCAGGGCTTCTTTTATTCATTGTATGTAAGCTATTTATATATATACAAATGAGAAATTCAAAAGATAAACATCAACAAACTAGTGCATAGGTTAAATCTGTATATGTTAATTGCTATTACTCTACATTATAACTCTGTAATATCATATTTTAATTAGCACGTTGTCCTTTCTCACAGTTTGGGTCTGTCGTTAACTCTTAAAGAGCGGTGTGTCGTGTGTATATCACCATAGTGCCAGGCGGCTATATTTACTGAAAATTACCTTCATTCCATGCTCTTGTTCATGCATAAGCAAGAGCCAGCGTGTAATACAATTATATATCCATGAAAGGACGATGATAGCGCTTTCCAATGACACCTGCATCATCCTTGAACAACATCTAGTTATCTTGCAACGATCGTTCAACTGAAAGGCAAAATCGATAAAGTAACGACAATTTTAGGGGTGTAAGGGAAGGTGTGTGAGTGAGGAAGGTGTATGTATGACTTCAATCTATGCCGCGGGGCCTGGCGAGCGGTTGAAGCCCGCCTATTGTCCTTCCAACGTTCGGTCTCTCTCTCATCGCTCATAATAGCCTCAACCGTCATATGACGTGTGCCGCAAATTGAGGGTTAAGATGGCTTACATGTAATTTTCTGTATAGCAACGTCCTCGTTCCCTCTTCTCTTTTAACGTGCCAAAGTATCTAGCGTTCTTTACCCTCTCCTCGTAAATCACAATTTTGTCTCCTGCACAACCACTCCTACAGTATAGCGCCTGGTGTCAGTGTGGAGAAAATGCCAATGCTGTAATGTAAGCTTAACACAGGAAAATATAGCATGCCTGGAGATTCAAGAGGATATATATATATATATATATATATATATATATATATATATATATATATATATATATATATATATATATATATATATATATTTAATGTATACATATATATATATATATATATATATATATATATATATATATACTGTATATAAATATTGTTATTATTATTATTTTTATGTTTTTGTTTATATTCCAACTACTTCCTCTCTGGCATAGGCTGAGAACCTGTACATTCAACCGCTAATCATTGAATGATGAAGCCTGTGAGGTCTTGTTCCAGTCTAGGGGGTGAGATATGTGAAGCACTTTTAGCTGCAATCAGCCCCTGCCATCTTGTCTTCGCAGGATGTTTGGGGTTTAGTTGCCCAGTCACGGCTCGAAGCAGCCCCATCTCTGAAGCTGCTTCGCTCCAGTGCTTCACTGTCTCACCTTCTAGACTCAGACCATCACTCTCAGAATGCCACCTATTGAGCAATAAACTCGCTAGGCATTGTCCCCCTGTAGCATATTTTGAATATGGAAATATTCATACAGTGCTATTTAATCAGGGAACAATGAGGGTATTTATTTGGCGTTTCGTTGGGTTTTGTGGTAATGCACTGATACTAGGTACAGCACTAATTCTATCCCAATAATAGCTCCCCATTGATATTTCAGGTTTCGAACCCGGGTCCATTGGATTAGCAGTTCAGTGGCAAGACCACTCCACCACACCTCCCCTATATATACAGTATATATATACTGTATATACATATATATATATATATATATATATATATATATATATATATATATATATATATATATTGTTATACCAGGTTTTTACTGGGGTTGATTGGTTTACATAGGTAGGTTCTACTTGGCTGGAGAAGCCGAATTCGCTTAAGAGGGGTAACTGTTTTGTTTTATCTTTCTCCCTTTTTCTCTCTTTCTCTGGCTTGTATCCAATCGGCCCCATTTAGCCATCTGTTTTAAGACGTTTATCCCCATCCATGTGTTGATTTATTCCTAGCGAGCGAAAGCGAGCTAGCATTGTATGGAGAAATCAGGCTTTGCCGGAGACATTTTTATATAAAGAAATTTACAAATTTTGCTTGCTGTCAAAACAAAAATATATGTATGCTGGCTCGCTGCCATTCGCCAGAAAAACATTGACACCTGGAAGGGGGTAAACGTCTTAAAATAGTAAGCTGAATGGGGCCGATTTGATACAAGCCAAAGAGAGAGGGAGAGAAAGTGAAGAAAAGCGAGGTGGGCTCCCTTAAACATATACACAGGAGGTAATAGAGGATAATTATAACAGTATGTAGACACATAATATATTTATTGGCACAAGAATATTGCATACGTAATACTAGAATAATGGTAAAGAACAAAATATATAAGACGCACGAGCGAGGTTCCACTAAGTTGTACTCCTAAGACTGTTACTTCTACAATATAGTATAATAATAATAATAATAATAATAATAGTTCTTAAAGCTAGTGCATGCTAAGCTAGCTAAGGATAGCTCAATAAGGCCGATTAGGCGTATTTCCATTGGAGTCCTGTACTACTACCCCATCCCTTTGCTCATGAGGGATGGTAACGACTCAGTGCTTGTGAAAAATCTTTAATGCGCCGAGCGTGGGCGCGAACCCGGGCCTTCTGGGTGGAAGTCCGAGACGCTAGTCACTACACCAAGCGAGCCGGTGATCCCTTGATTCGAGGTATTTACACTTACACTCGATATGATAGGTAATTATAAGGACTGTCTTCTAATTGAAGGATTACACTTGTCCTGTTATAGAGATCATTAGCTAAGAATAGCACTTCCTTCCACTAAGGTATTATACTTGTGCGAAAATAGCATTTAGATATGAATAACTGGATGCGCTATATATTGGGGTAAAATGCGTAGTTATTTTGACGTAGTGACTAATGAGATTATTTTTCTAGTTACCTTTTTCAGGTAGTTAGAATAATAATATTTAATATTCACTTGGTATTAGTATGATCAGAATTAATATTACTACTTCCCTAATTTAATTGGGCATCACTAGTACTTGTGTTATATTTGAATTTGCATAAGGATCAGAGAATATGACTTCATTGTAGTACTTCATCATATATATGCGCTTCACTAGTACTTTTCAATGTTCAAGGGCCTGGAGTTCTGACAGAGAGGCTCCAGTCCTGACGTTATTCTTGACTTACAGTGTGCTGGCTTAATAATCCAATAGGGTTGATAGCCTCTGAAGTCCTATTTCAACAACAAAATATTAACTGTTGATCATTTAATATACTGTATACTCTCTCTAAATAACACTTAGTATAAATCTCTTCTCACAGATATTTCTCCTGTGTATTTTCAACAGTATATAATCTCACTATTTATTTGTAGAGTATAACTTATACTCTTCGGTATATAAGTTGTGCCGTGGTGGTGAACCTGATGTGGCTAGTTGACAGCAGTTGTACTCGAACTCTTGATGTTGGACCTTGAATAATACCTACCATACGCCAGTACAGGGGTAGAGTAAAATCGAGTTAACGCAGGACGGAGCTCACTGACTACTCTGGTCTTTATATGAGATTTCATTATTATTATTATTATTATTATTATTAGTAGTAGTATTATTATATAAGATGCCGAAGTCTCCAACCAGGGTACAGAAACACTAGCAAGATGAATCCACACAAAACACCCGGAGGCACTGGAGAGAGACTACGGCATCTTTAGGAAAAAAACAAAAACAAAAACATATATACTGTACTGTATATATACATATATTAAACACAGATAAAATGAATAATAAAATATTATGCAGTGGAGGATATCAAATATAAATATAAAATAATAAAATAGAATAAAATAAGTTTAAAAATTATAATTAATGCTGCAAAAAAGCATTAAATCTAGACTTAAAGATGGAGATATGAGCTGAATTGACTAGGTAATTTTGGCAACTTATTCCACAAGTCAACCTTGGCCGGCACAAAACACCGTGAAAACTGGATAGTAGAATAATTAACATGGCTCATGGCAAGATCATTAAGGTTGCTTGTGAATCTAGTTGCATGAGCCCGAACATAGGGCCCTGGCAGAACCCCATGTAAGGGATGCTGAGGGTTGTTAAAAACTTTAAATAAAAGACTAAGGACACCAACTTTACGTCGATAACACAGATCAAGAGACAAATGAGGTAGAATAAAACTGATAGAATTTAGTGACTTGAGATGGCAGTCAGCTGCTGACAACCAGACAGATGAGCAGTACTCGAATTGTGGCAAAATAAAAGCATAAAAAGACTTGATAAATGTGGCGTCAGAAGCAAACGTTTTATAACACTTGCGAAGCAGACCAATTTTGGGGGAAATGGAAGAGGAGAAAGAACGAATATGCTTTTCAAAAGTAAGTTTGGGATCTAGAGTAACTCCTAACAAACGCAGAGTATCCACATTCTCAATTTGCTCGCCAGAAACTTGTAGATAAGGATGGGGAGGATCCAAGGTACGAGATCTGCTGATGATAATGGAGTGTGTTTTACTAGTATTAAGTTTCATACCCCAAAGTTCACACCATGATGTAATTTTGGCTAAGTCCCTATTCAGAGCAGTAGTAATTTTGTGTCGATCAATTGGTGATGAAATTGACACATATAAAGTTGTATCATCAGCATAGGAGATTAGTTTATTTTCAAGCTCGGAACACAGGTCAGCAGTAAAAATAATAAAAAGCAAAGGCCCAAGGACACTGCCTTGTGGAGCGCCAGAAACAACAGTAACAGAAGGGGAATGACACCCATCAATGACCACAGACTGAGATCTTTTCGTCAAACAATCTTCAAAGATCCTTAAAAAATTGCCACCAATACCGATGAGCTGTAACTTATACAGAAGTGCTTTATGGTTGACTAAGTCAAAAACAGAACTAAAGTCAATAGCCATGACACGAGACTCATGTCCCTGGTCTAATGAAGATTGCAAGTCATGGGTGAGTGTCAGAAGCGCATCACATGTACCAAGTCCCTTACGCAAGCCAAACTGTGGGTTTGGTATCAAATTATGACTATTATTATTTTGATGCAGAACTTCCAGAGTCTTGGTGTTGGGTCTTAAATATCGTTAGCAAATATGCCAGTGCATCAGCACACGTTATCAAACTAACGTAAGATAGTTGTTTTTAACGCAACGTATCTTAACTGTTCTGACCTTTATAAGAGTCTTTCAGAACTGGGGTGATGGATATATTGTGGCCTTCTCCGAGATATTACTATCTCGGAAGGACTCCCTGATGAGTGCCGTCATGGGTAGATGGTGTCTCACAGAACCCTAGTTTGGCATATCCCGGATAAAGGGCTTACCATGGCAACACTCTTTATCCACAATAGCGCCGTGGTTGGGATAGGAAAGGATATTAGTTACAACCAGTGAAGTGTCTAATAAAGCTTTCTTGTTGATACCCACAACAACAAATAGGTACACTAATTGGGGTAGACAATTAAGTACCAGTGGATCTAAAGTCAATACTCCCAAAGAGAACAGGGGTGGCCCAATCTTCCAACTGTCGTACGTCCAGTGATAGTAAGAACAGCTTTCCAACTGAGCAATGATCTTTAACATTCCTGCAGTCATCATACCTTTGGCTTAGAGGTCTTGGGTGATGTTTTTCCGGTCAATAAGGACACCAGTGTGAGGAGGACATCTGGTGGGGTTGGTATTAGTCCTTCTTGGTTTCCTCATCATGGTGGTGGTGTGGTTGAGGGGTAGACTGGCACTTGGACTTCTGTTGTGTATGGTGCCTTTCCTTGTGTCGTCGTTCTTTTCTACTTTTCTTGTTCTTGGGTACTTTAGGATTGTTCATGTTGATGAATAAGTTCTTCTCTGGTGTTGGAGAATGTGTTATTTCAATGGTAGTGACTCTTGTACATCTTGATGGACTGGTTGTTGTGTCTTTGTGGCTTGGAGGTGTGGTGGGCAAAGGAGGAAAAATGCTTGGTGGTGGTGAATGTTGGGCAAGCTGGTTTTCCATTATTTTATATAGTATAATATATATATACAGTATATATGCTGTATATAAACAAATTTGTTTAATATATTCTAACTAATCCCTCTCGGGCATAGGCTGAGAGCCTGTACATTCAACCGTACATTGAACGGCGAAGCCCGTGAGATCTCGTTCCAGTCTGGTCTCCAGGTGGTCTCTCACCACCTAAACTCAGACCCTCACTCTCAGAACACCACCTATTGAGCAATTAACTCAATAAGCATTGCCTCCCTGTAGCATACGTTTAAAATGGGAATATTCATACAATGTTATTTAATCAGGGAACAATGAAGGTATTTTTTGTTCTTTATTTCTTCCCTAGACCTCAAAGACCCCCACTGCGAGATAAGTTTAGCTTCGGGTGGGTTTCCCAGAATTACAGGCTCGCTTTTGCTCTCCAGCAAAAACATCATCACCTAAATGGCATAAAAGATCTTAACCCATAATTAGCGGCGAGCAACATAAGTCGAGTTAAATAAAGCTGGACTATGTGGCGGCGCTCGACATAACTCGAGTGGCAATTTCAGCACGTAATGTGGCTGAGAGAGAGAGACAAGTGGTGGCAGGAGACTAGCGAGCGTATGACTGCTCCAGACCACCGCGGCGAACCTACTGACACAAATCTCAGCTCCCTCCTCCCTCTCTCACTCGCTACATACTCAATTATGTACCGAAAGTACCGAATTACCTGCTTTTTGCACTCGCGTTGCACGGTTATTGCAAGAAAACTATCCATCATACAAGGATCGTTATGGTGTCATTCGAAAGCTCTGTTTATGCCCTTTCAGGGATAGGTACTTGTTTTACGTTCTGGGTCTTATTTAGGCATGAAAATGATCACGTAAACAGCCCTATTTTGGCTAAAAACACCCCGCTGTGCGGTACACATAAATAAACCGCATAGGCCGCTCGTAAGGTGTTAATGTCACCAAACTAATGGGGTGAATGTCTTAACATTTGAGAACTAATAGGACTAATTATGACAAAGAAGGAAGTCCAGAACATCTCCCCTTAATATATAAGATCATATAGAATTACATAATAAAATGTAGCGATATATCATAACAAAACATATCTTAACATGATTTCTTCGTTTCGAGTGAGATATACAAACATTTTCCCACACATACTCACCCTATCCAACATCTGATAGACATAAATACAGCACAGAGTGAGCCAAAGTTAAAGTCAGCTGAGACATGACTTATTAGCGCCACAGTACATCTGGGGTATACAGAACCTGGTGCATTGGCTTTCAAGTGCCGAGTCATTCATTTTCAAGTCCGCAAAATGGTTAAATCACAATTAACACTATACACTGATTAGCTATGGTGGTTAAGGGGAGATACTTGTTGTTTCTGGCCCCCCTTCTCCTTCATGCTTATCCCCATTAGTTTTCAGATGTTAAGACGTTTGTTCCATTTGTTTGGCGATGATAAGTAATTTTGACCTATTTCTTTGTCAATAATAAGCCCATTCGTGCCATTTAGGTGTCGAAATGTTCCTGGTGAGCAATAGCGAGCCTGGAATTTAGGAGGACCCGGCCTTCGGCTGGGACATTTCTCTATTGAAAAATTTAAACTTTTATCTAGAAGGGTGGCTTTGGGGGAATTGTTCTAAGGTTGATGGAGGTTTAGGGAGGAAGCTAAACCAAATAATATATAGATAAATCGACCAATAAATACATCCTCCCCCCTCAATTCATGTATTTCAGGAAGTAAGATGCTCGTGGCAGTGTTGGGGGGGGGGAGTGGATTAAGGTGGTGGATGGGGAGGAGATTAAGGTGGTGAATGGGGAGGAAGAGATGGAGGAGTAGGGTGGTGGTGAATTAAGAGCGGGAGGAGGAGGTGAAGTGGAGTGGTCGAGGTGGGAGAAGAGGAGGAGTGTGGTGATGGTGGTGGTGGTGGATGGGGAGGAAGAGATGGAGGAGTAGAAAGTAAGGGAATAGGAGAAGATGGGAAAGAGTTGATAATTGGTATATTTGAAGCCAGCTGCCAATGAGGCTGAAAATACACAATTCCTTAACCTATCATATCCTAAGTAGTCAACAGATTGACTCTGGCTGCCACAAGAGATGCTGCATATCGCCAGACGTGGTAAATTGTGGACAGGGAACCAGGTGGAACCCAGAGGTGGCACATCCACATCTAACCGCCACCTCCAGGAAAGCTTTTGACAGAAACCTCACCGGCAGGGATCAAGCTCATGCTTCAAGAGTCAAGTGACTAGAATACAATGACCCAGTGCGCTTAGCTACTTTGACCGTCTTCTCAAGCGGCCACTGCTGCCATTCCTGAATGTCCCTCTGCTGCTCAACACCTCCGTTGCCACTGCCATCCAAAGTTTCAAGAGTACGTCAGGTTATGCACCAATTGACAGGTCCTCAGAGTTGTCTAATCTTAAAGACACTCTCAAATAGAATTCTCAATAATAACTGTGAACTTTTATAGCCTCCATTGATGATAAAAGAAGTCCACCACATATGTACCAACAACACCAGTAGTAGCAATATGACGTAAGAAGAGCACTTCAGCAACAGCAGGACATTGCATGATGCACATCACCGTAGCAGGATATCACAAGAAGTGTGTCAGCATAGAAGGATGTCACATGAAGTGCATCATAGCACCTGGACATTGCATGAAGAGTGCCATTGTAGTGGTACATCGCATGAAGCATGTAATGAATGCAGTAGGTCACATGAAGTGCCAATATTAATTACCCCAAACCAATCTCCAGTTTTACTACCGACCAATGAAGAAAACGAACTGAGATAGCAAACAGAAGGATTGCTCAGCGTCAAACTTTCAACGAATGCTAGACATCTCAACACCATGGCATCTCACCACACAAACAAGACGAGTCACCTCAACACCATGCCATCTCATGACCAGACCTTTTTTTCACCAGTCGGTTTCATCACCATACCACCTCAATACCAAGCCAATTCAATACCAAGACATCTCAATATCACACGGTGCCACATCTACTGTCCTGTACAGCGATCATGGGTACCCTACTCTCTCTCTCATCTATGCAGTACACATAGAGATAAAATTGCTCTACCCACTACAGGGAAAAGTTTTCGTTTATTTTGACACACACTGTCACACACATAGGCCTAAACGTATTATAAAATATACTGCACACTATATATATATATATATATAATTATATATGTTCCTAATCTCTCAGTGGGGTTCGAACCGGCGACCATCAGGACGATAGCCGACGCTTTAATCAACTACACCACGGCATCGGCTATCGTCCTGATGATCGGCGGTTCGAACCCCACTGAGAGATTAGAAACATTTAGTGGCTCATGTGTATTTGTGATATATACTCCATATATATATATATATATATATATATATATATATATATATATATATATACATATATATATAAAGGCTCTGAAGAAAAAGGAGAAAAGAGGGCTGGATGTGATGGAGATGAGCTGCTTGAGGAGTATGTGTGGAGTTACTCGTAGAGACAGATTGAGGAATGAAGAGATACGTAGGAGAGTGGGGCAGCAGGAACATTTGTCAGCCAGAGTGGACAGAAGGGTGCTGAGCTGGTATGGTCATGTTGAACGAATGGGAGATGAAAGGCTTACAAAGAGAATATGTGAGTCAGGTACAAGGGGAGATAGAAGGGCAGGAAGACCCCGATTGAGATGGAGAGACTGTGTAAGAAAGGTTTTGGATGATAGAGGAATGACTATAGATCAGGCAGGGGAAGTGGTGGTGGACAGGAGTGAATGGAGAATGCTTGTGAATAGTTGAGTGAACACATGGTCATTTGGAGTAAGGGGTCGGGTGCAAGTTGGACTAGATAATAGTCCATCAGGCGCCTGGCCCGGGGAGACGATTAATATGAAGGGTGCGCCTGGAAGTGTGGTGGGAGGGCTTGTGGCTTTGGCTCCGCTGCATGTCTGCCTGCCGAGATCGGAACCTCTCCGGGTGGTCGGGGGCTGGGGGAGTGCTGGAGCGACCTTGGTGACCCTGGTCTCTGGGTCTTCTCCTGGGTGACCTGGATGTGTGTGAGTTTGTGCTTTTTATCTGTGTTTATTTGTTGTTTTATGTTGTTTTTGTGTTTTCCCTGTTCTTGCTCTGTCTTGAGTCGGCTACCCCCAAAATGGGGATTGGGCCTGAGCATATAGATAGATAGACATATATATATATATATTGCAGTACCGGCAATGTGTGTTTTATATTTCAAATATATTTAGACGGCTTTGTACTGCTTAGGAAGGGTCATGTTAGCTAAGGTTCATTGAGATGGTTTGTAGCACTATAACTGATAGACGTCCTTCCTAATTTGAATAAGATCGCATAATAGTTAGTAAAATATAATTATGCAACTGAACTATTTCATTCGGTACCGTATATTAAATAATTTACGATATGATAGGGGTTTACGGTCTATTCTCCCACAAGTCTTTACGCCCACACTAGGAATTTTTTCACCCAAACAATGAAGTTCGTTCGCCCACACCTTGAAGTCTTTTCGCCTACACTTTTAAGTTTGTTAGCCTCCCACACTCTAAAATGGCTTATAAAGGATGCAAATATTGTGTATTATGTTGACGACAAAATGTTGTCCATTCATAATATAATAATGCTATGAATAATTCGTGTTATCTCATATCCGGACTTAACTTAGTTTAAATATCTTCAGATTATTTAGTTAACTTTTCATCATATTCATATAACTAACTCTGTGAAATGTTAAGGCTAAGCATTTTGTTTCAATCCACATTGTCTGACACATTTAGTGTATAATTATATAAGACTTCCATATGTGTGTGAGAGAGAGAGAGAGAGAGAGAGAGAGAGAGAGAGAGAGAGAGAGAGAGAGAGAGAGAGAGAGGGTATATATAGCTCATATTCAAGGAGCAAATCATAACAAATATATAACAATACTAGTGAAGCATTGTACAACTAGGAATATCCTGTGTTTTAGTGTGTTAGGAGACTAATGACGTGACCGATTAGAAGGATTAGAGTAGGAGGAGAATGTATAACAATTATCTAGGATTAACTAGGTCACCTTTCCCCGGCCACTTTTCTGGGCAACTATATTCTGGAATATTTAATGTAAATTTTGGAAGCTTCTAAATATAATTATGTTATCATTAGAATGTATATCATGGTCATTATATCATTCAAATTCAGTATAGTTGTCAATTATATACATAATAGCGCCTCATAGTGCTGCCACAAACACAACTGTCGATCGAACATTTCCGGAAATAGCCTATCGTGTAATACGATAGTGTAAAATAATTAATGTGCTAAGGTACGTCTCTGTGACGTCACTAGGTATACGACAGCAAACGTTCGTTCCCACGGTAGGGCGTAGGACGATTATATCGTATATTATAAGATTGTAAGTAAGTTAAGATTATAAAATGCCTAATATGCTATTAAGCAATATTGATATGGTCTTATGTACTATATATGAATATATCGTATATATTGATTTAATTTATCGTACTGAGCAACATAGATATGGTACGATAATTTGGGCGCCTGCCGTATGCCAAGGCACCAAGGCGAAGGGCTGGAAGAGTCGGAGCCTTCACGAACACCAACCAGTTAACATCTAATTTCCGCCTTCAGTTGATCGAGCTTTTGTGCCTCTAATCACATTAAACTGCCAGCAATTCACACATCTACACAATAACGACGCTCTCATCGACGCCATGACTGACTGACAGCTAAGCATATTATTCATGTCCATTCTCATATAACCATTCATTTATTTTCCCTGACCTGTGCTTTCGGGCCTGTCTATGATTTCCCTGTCGTCCGCCATATTGGGTAAACATTCTCCTTTGTCTCATTGCCACGTGGTACTATTGGTGAGTTCATTCCTAGAATATTATTACATAAGAACATAAGAAAATGGGAGTCTGCAGAAAGCCGATTGGCCTAAGCAAGGCAGATCCCTGTCCCACATAACCCCAAATCAATTACAAAGCCCAATTATAGGCTCAACACTCTAATACCCTGAGGATCATCTTACCAAAACGGTTAGAGATTAACGCAGGATTATGGGGGTCTGCAGAGCGCTGATTGGCCCAACCCGGCTGATCCCCCTTCACACCCAACCCTTCTCGTCCATATGCTTATCCAATTTTATCTTAAAGCTCCCTACAGTTTTAGATCCCACTATAGCACTTGGTAGTCCATTCCACCCACCTACAACTCTGTTACCAAACCAATATTTGCCTATATCTTTTCTGAAACGAAATATATCTAATTTGAAACCATTGGTACGAGTTCTTTCGCTATCACTGAGCTTAAGTACATTTGTCATGTCCCCTTTGTTAATCCCACTAACCCACTTGAACACCTCTATCATATCCCCTCTAACTCTGCGTCTCTCTAACGAATGTAAACCTAATTTCTTCAACCTTTCTTCATACGGAAGATTTCTAATATTATGGATCATTTTTGTCATTCTACGCTGTACTCTCTCCAATGAATCTATGTCCATTCTGTAATAAGGACACCAAAATTGGACAGCATAATCCATATGGGGTCTCACTAATGACAAGTAAAGTTTTAAGATAACATCAGCAGTTCTGTTACTCACACTCCTAGAGATGAACCCGAGAATCCTGTTTGCCTTATTACGAACGCCTATACACTGTTTTCTAGGCTTCAAATCATTGCTAACAAACACACCTAGATCTTTCTCGCAGTCTGAATTTTCTAATTCTAAATTAGCTAGTTTATATTTAACATTTGTTTGCATCTTCCCTATCTTTAATACCTTGCATTTGTCAATGTTAAACTTCATCTGCCAATTTACTGACCATTCATGTAAGGTATCTAGATCCCTTTGGAGGCGCTCTATATCGCTATCTGAATCAATTGATCTCCCCATTTTAGTATCGTCTGCGAATTTACTTATCCTACTAGTTATACCTAAATCTAGGTCATTTATGTATATAAGAAACAACAGGGGACCTAATACCGATCCCTGGGGGACACCACTTTTGACTGCTCCCCACTCTGACTTGGTACCATTTATGCTGACTCTGTTTCCTACCAATTAGCCATGACCTAATCCATCCCAACAACGCCCCACCTATTCCATGTGCCTCAACCTTTCTCATCAATCTCTCATGAGGGACTCTGTCGAAAGCTTTACTGAAATCTAAATATAATATCGTATGCCTTGTCATTATCTACTGCTTCATATACCTCTGAGAAAAAACTAAGCAAATTAGTAAGGCAAGAACGTCCCTGAGTGAATCCATACTGAGAAGAATTGATTAAGTTAAATGTTTCTAAGTGGTTTCTCATTTTCCTAGCAATAATTGACTCTAGTAGCTTTCCTATGATTGAAGTGAGACTAATGGGACGGTAATTGGATGCTATTGATTTATCACCTTTTTTGAAAATCGGAACTACATTTGCAAGCTTCCAAGCTTCTGGAACTATACCTGTTTCTAATGAATTGTTAAAAAGAAATGTTAATGGGTAACTTAACTCATCTCTGCATTCTTTTAATACTCTGGCATATACCTCATCGGGACCAGGCGATTTCTGAGGTTTCAGTCTGTCAATTTCCTTAAGCACATCATTTCTACTTATAGTAACCGTACTTAACCTATTTTCTATACTATCGCTATATACCTTACGGACTTCTGGAATCTGTGCCAAATTTTCATTAGTGAAAACGGATAGAAACTGACTATTTAATGTACTGCACATTTCTAAATCATTCTCTGTCATTTCTCCTATCGAAGTTTTAAGGGGGCCTATTTTATCTCTAACTTTAGATTCATATAGCTGGTAAAAAGCCTTAGGGTCATTTTTTGAGTCATTGGCTATCCTGATTTCATAATTTCTTTTGTCTGTCC
Organism: Paralithodes platypus; assembly: GCA_032716605.1. NCBI lineage: Eukaryota > Metazoa > Arthropoda > Malacostraca > Decapoda > Lithodidae > Paralithodes > Paralithodes platypus. The sequence continues at coordinate 18,792,450 of CM064547.1, read as the reverse complement.
CTATACATTTTTTAACCTCTCTTGACAGATTCTGATAGTAAGTAAGTAGGTGAATTTCGCCTTTCTTAATTTTTCGATATATTCCTCTCTTTTTTCCTAGAAGGTCTAATAGTCTATTATTCATCCATTTGGGTTGGTTCTGTGTTGATCTAAATTTTCTTTTGGGGATATATTTATTTTGCGCATTGTGGAGTGAAGAAATAAAATTATTATATTTAGCTGTCAAATTATCCTGGGTTAATTATAAGGGTTATTAACCCTTATAACCTTGCCTTATATATAATTAATTGTGTGTGACCTTTGGATGTAAATTAGCTTGTTTCAGATTCAATTCAATTTAGATTTGGAGTAAATTAATTTAGATTGATTTTGTTTGAATAATTATAGCTTAGAGATATTTAACTTCCATTGATATTATACCACATTGGTGCCCAGACCCGGGAATTAGCTACCAGTAAGGGATTTATTATGGCAATGAGCAAGGGGACATAACACAGGATGCAGGAACAACTCTATGATAAACTGGGAGGACTAGCCAAGCGATGGTTAGAGCCGGAATGCAGGGTAGTATCGTTGCGCCTGCCCAAATCCTGCATCCCACCCATCACCTTCCCCCAATAATTTTTATTTTTCATTTCAGACTTCCTGTGACACATGACCTGACCTAAAAAAAAAATTGTTCAATATGACCCTTTAGTATAGGTATTGCTATTTGGTGTGCTATTTTTTCTCCATAACATAGAAGTCTGCCGGTCGGCATCTCTTAACTAGGCTACTATTTTGCCGTTGTAATTGTAACATTTTAGGTGTAAATAGCCTACAGGCTTGCATACAAAATGAGTAAACAGGAAGAGACACCGTCTAAAGGGGTGCAGAGCAAAGCCCCTAAAAATCAGAGGGCGGGACATCGGGGAGTATAAAATAGGTTAATTATTGATGTCAACACTTTCATCACTACTGCTGACCTCGAGGAATTAGAGGCTAGGTTAGACAATGTCCAGGCCACCCACAGTCGTATTGTTGCTCTAAGTGAGGTGATTGTGGCAAGCATGATGGGGGAGGAAGAGATAGTTGCAGTGTGTGATAATCGTGCCCTCTATGATGAACCTGTCTTTAAAACGAAGCACCTATTACAGCGTGCTGTCGCGAACAAGAAGGGAGGCGAGAACGAAGCCTATAGAAGGGTTGACCCGAAACACACTGTGCACCTCCCAAAGCTCAATCTTCCTACATTTGGGGGCAATTTGACTGAGTGGTTAGCTTTTTGGGATGTATTTCAGTCTACAGTACATGAATCTTCTTTGGATAATGTCCGTAAATTTCACTACCTGAAAGGCCAAATGGAAGGAGAGGCCTTACATTTGATAGAGGGTTTTGCGGTAGTAGGTGATAGTTATCTTGAGGCAGTACAATTATTACAGTCCACATACGGGGATCAAGAGCAGTTGAAGATAGCCCATATCATTGCCTTGTTAAAGCTCGCAGACCCATAGTACAAGGTTGAGGAGTTAGCAAAATTTAGGGCAGATATGGAGTGCCATACTCGATCGCTAGACACCCTAGGGCTCACCTCACAGGAAATGATAGTTATTATATTACGACAGAAGCTTCCTATGGCAATACTTGACAAGGTTAGATCATTTGATCTGGGGGAGTTTAAAACTCAGTTCAGTAAAGAGATCAGTAATTTACAGTCGAACAATGGGAGAATGAATGTGTCGGGAGGGAGTGGGAATGTTGAAATGAGGGGGACTGTAAGTATGACGGTGGGGACCAAGGAGAAAGAAAGAGGGTACATACAAGAAACCCGCACAGACTTTATGTAAGCTATGTAGTATGTAACAATAACAAACTTAAATGGAGTTTCTGTGTAAATTACCCAACAAATGAGTCAAAACAAGCACAGGCAAAGAGGTTAACCCACAGAACCCCAGCGACGCAAACCATGCATCCTCAATGTACGTAACGCTAAACCCCAATGACGCAAACCATGCGTCCTGGCCGGTCTGGTCCCAATTACTCCGGTCCTATGGCTCCTAGAGGGCTCAGATTTGTATGGGAACTGTGTAAATATCCCACGCAACCTGACGATGGTTGAAAACTCTCAAAGTCCAACCGCCTGCGCGTGTGCGTGCAAAAACCGGTATTTTGGGTGTATTTGCCTTCAATTTTTTACTCCTGTAAAATCGACTTTCGGGGGCTCCGTAGGACCATTTTTTGAGCTTTTTGATCGTTTTTTTGTGGTTTTTCCTTCATTCCTAACCCATTCGCTATTGTTTCTGGGAAAAAAAAAAAATCAAAACAGCTGGTCCCTGGTGGTACATTTATTATAAACTAGCTGGTCCTCAATGGGTTAAAGCTATGTGCAGGTTGTCTGAGCAAGGAACATGGTAAGCAAGGGCAATATACTGCTACATACTTAAGGCCCTGTCATCACTGTAAAGGACATAACTTTGACAAGTTCTGCCCTACAGTTGACAAAGGCAAAGACGTCAAACCAGAGGGTACTACAACTTTGACACTAGGTAGCACGAAAGACACCACTATATTGCCCACAATAAAGATTCCCATGGAAGGTAATGACAGTAACAAGGTTTGTCGTGTGCTTCTTGATCAGGGGTCTCAGCGATCCTTTATAAAAAGGTCCATATTAGGGGGACTTAAGCACCGAATCGTAGGGGCTGAGACTCTTCGATTGCAGGGCTTTACAGGGGTTACTGACAAACAAGAATACGAGATAGCGAAGATTTCCTATTTCTATCGTAAACAAAGGTACTTTATATCATGTATCGTAGTAGACACCCTACCAGAATATGTATCTGTAGGAGTGAAGAAGGTGGAACACGCATTACGTAGCAAAGGGGTTAACTTGTCAGATCCCATGGGAGATCAGAGTGAGGTGCATGTTCTACTTGGTGTGGATCATTATTATGATGTAGTATACCCTGGATGTGTGGTGTAATTTTAATCCCCACTAAATTTGGCAATTGCATGAGCGGAAAGGTGCATACTACACAGTCAAATGTCCTGGTCGACACGGTCTCGATATTAAGAGTGAATGTAACCGCGGCAGAGGAGTTGGGAAGGGAGGATTCCCAACCTAATGACCCTAAAATGACTGCCGAGTTCGACCTGGAATGACTGTGGAGATTGGATCACATAGGCATTAATCCTATGGAGACCGATTATGACTCCGAAATTGCGCTGAAGAAGTTTGAAGAGTCTGTGAGCTATAGTGCCTCAGACAAGCAATACAAGGTTAATTTGCCCTGAAAAAATAGTGAGATGAGCCTGCCAACAAACTATGGATTGGCATTGGGTCGCTTGCGAGCATTGCAGCGCAAATTAACAAATGAACCAAGCACGCCCCAGGCGTATGACGATGTATTTCGGAGTTACGTAGAAAGAGGCTTCATTGAAAGGGTCGATGTAAAAGAACTGATTAGGAAGGGAAGGGTTCATTATCTAGCCCATCATGGGGTGAGGAAAGACAGCGTCACCACACCAATACGGGTGGTGTATTACTGCTCTGCCCACCAAGGTCAACAACCCAGTCTAAATGACTGCCTGCTGACAGGTCCGTCCATGGTGTCTGATCTGTCCCTACATCTATTGCGGTTTAGGCTGGGGCAATATGCATTTACTAGTGACATTGAGAAAGCATTCTTGATGGTCAAACTAAAAGAGGAAGATAGAGATGTCACTCGCTTCCTTTGGTTCGAAGACATCAGCGACTCTGAAAGTCCGGTCGTGATTTACCGTTTTCGGGTCGTACTCTTTGGTGCTACATGCTCACAGTTTTTGTTGAATGCCACGATCAAGACACATCTAACAGATACTCATGAGGACACAAGTAAACTATCTCGTGGGTTGTATATAGACAATTTGCAGGGTTCTAGCCATAGTCAGGATTATTTGTTACATACCTACTGGCAAGCATGTAGATTGTTTACAGAAGCTAATTTATTTCTCCGCGAGTGGGTTACTAATAGTGAAGATCTTCAGAGTTTGATTCAGGTGGATGGTACGGCATCTCGTAACCAGGAAAAGACCAGAAATTTGGGGATGATCTGGCAACCAAAACTAGACATACTAACCTTTCAAACCAAGTCTTTTGTTCAGCAGACAGGAACGCACTCGAAGAGAAGTCTGTTGAGCAAAGTTTCGCAATTTTGTTATCCTTTGGGTCTAGCATTACCCGTTACCATAAGAGCTAGGATTCTGATGCAAGAAGTTTGGAGACGCAAAGTAGGATGGGATGACAGTTTGCCCGAGGATCAAGGGACATTGTTGTTGAAAGAGTATGCCATCCTATGTACTAAACCGCTACCGGGCAAAGGTAGCCCCGGTTAAAAAGTTAACTATCCCTAAAATGGAATTGACTGCCATGCTGCTATTAGCCCGTCTGGTGCAACATGTACGCGCAGCATACGAGAGCGAGTTGAATATTGAAGTCGTTCACGTATGGTGCGATAGTCAAGTCGCACTCAACAGGGTACATAGCAAGAAGTCTGCCAGTTTATGTGCGGAATAGGGTAGATAAGATTAGGGCCCTATTGCCAGACGTTGCATATCACTATGTCAATACAAAAGACAACCCTAGTGATCTCATAACTAGGGGTATAGCGGCTAGCCAGTTAATAAAGTCCGATTTGTGGTGGCATGGTCCAAATAGGCTGCTCCATGAAAATGAATGGACAATAGGTAACTATTTATCGTATATATTGATTTAATTTATCGTACTGAGCAACATAGATACGGTACGATATTTTGGGCGCCTGGCGTATGCCAAGGCAGCAAGGTGAAGGGCTGGAAGAGTCAGAGCCTTCACGAACACCAACCAGTTAACCCTCTCACGACCATAGGGTTCAGAGGTTGCCAGATTAACAATAAGAAATAGATTACTCTCACTGTTATAATTACCTCTCCAAAATTAGTTTTCTGCCCACAGCTAACTCAAAGACAACTGCAGAGGTTGAAGTAAACAAACTAAAGGTTTATAGATACCCCTGACGGTAACAAAGGCTTTAAAGTATCCCTAATAGGCTCAAAAATCGCGTCAGGATGTGAGATGGTTAACATCTAATTTCCGCCTTCAGTTGATCAAGCTTTTGTGCCTCTAATCACATTAAACTGCCAGCAATCCACACATCTACACAATAACGACGCTCTCATCGACGCCATGACTGACTGACAGCTAAGCATATTATTCATGTTCATTCTCATATAACCATTAATTTATTTTCCCTGACCTGTGCTTTCGGGCGTGTCTATGATTTCCCCGTCGTCCGCCATATTGGGTAAACGTTCTCCTTTGTCTCATTGCCACATGGTACTATTGGTGAGCTAATTCCTAGAATATTATAAACCCTTATAACCTTACCTTTTATATAAATAATTATGTGTGGCCTTTGGATGTAAATAAGCTTGTTTCAGATTGAATTCAATTTAGATTTGGAGTAAATAAATTTAGATTGATTTTGCTTGAATAATTATAGCTTAGAGATATTTAACTTCCACTGATATTATACCACATAGCCTGTACCTGTGCACTGATTCCTGTATACATTTAATGTCAACTACTCTAACCTCAAAAGTCCTACATAATTATTATCAATCGTAATTTATTGAAATACTAACAAGAACATTGCTTATTCTCTCTCCCTTAATTAATCATTCCATCATACTATGACTTAAACTGCTTTATATTCCGTGTGTCCAGGCATTATGACCCCAACGACCATTGAATTTGGCTCTCTGTCACTCTTTTGGCGTTGGGGATGACACTCGTTACACGCAGCCTGCCGTTTGTCTCCTCCATACACACATAAGACAAAATACTTATTGAAACGTGTTGCTGTTTTTCAAGTGTTATTGATCTGTAGTATGAAAGAAAAAAAATGTGATAGGTTGTCCTGTCATATAAATATTTCATATGAATTATTCTATATCATTATTTCGTGTTTCTAATATCGGTATATGTATTGTAGATGAATACTTTTACGGATGTAGATGCCGACTCGGCTCCTACAGCTGATGCTGTGCTACCTACTACCACCTCTACCCCCCCCCCCTCCCCCCCCCCACCACCAAGGGAGCTTCTGCCACCACCAGGGGTTCTCCACCTGCAGCTGCTGGATCCTCCCGAGGGAAAGATAAGTCTGTGTCCCGAGAAGGTAAGTCTGTGTCGATTGTGGGCGACTCCATGGTAACACATTTAGTTAGGGCTACCCGCTCTAAACTTAGGAAGGTTGTGTGTCTGCCTGGCCATGGAGTTGGGAGGGTTTTAGAGAAGATGGACCACATCTTGGAAGATAGTGGAGATAACCCCATTATCTGTCTCAGTGCCGGGAGTAACGATGTTGGTAAGGGTAGAAGTGAGGAACTGCTGCAGCAGTATCGGGATGTGTTAGATAAGGTTAGGATGAAGGGAGGGATCCCTGTAGTACATTGTATCCTACCCAGAAGAGGAGTTCCCAAGGAATGGACATCCAGGGCGATTGGTGTCAATTGCCGTTTGGAGAAATATTGCAAAGAAAAAGCAATACCATTCATTGATAACTGGGATAGTTTCTATGGGAGAGATGGGATGTACGCAAGGGATGGGGTTCATCTTTCACGGTTAGGGGTTTCTACATTAGCTAGTTCTTTAGATAGGGTGGTTGTGGGGTTTTGAACAGAAATATTGAGAGTGTAAATGAGAGGTTAAATGGAACAATTTTAGCGTCAGGCGAAAGCGATAAGGATATTCAGTCTCATGTAAAAATGATGACTATATTGCAAATGATAGTAGTGATGGTGCAACGGAAGATGGAAATGTCGTTAGAAATAAAGGTAAATTAGGTATAAAGAAAAGAAGTAAATTGAGAGTATATTACATAAACTGTAGGAGTCTATGTAACAAAATGAACGAACTTAGAGCCCTTGTTAGCAAAGAAAATATAGACATAATAGCGCTAACTGAAACGTGGATTAATACAGAAACCAGGCATTTTTTAGCAGAATTTGATATACCAGGATATAGTTTGTTTAAATATGACCGAACAAGTAAGAGGGGTGGCAGTATAGCAGTGTTTGTCAAGAGTACATTAAAAAGATGTATTAAATCAGGTATTAGACTAAATAACGATAATGAAAGTGTTTGGGTTCAGGTTAACGAAGGTAGTCTACTGAGACCATAGTTATTGGAGTTATGTATAGACCGCCAAATATGAGTAGAAATGACGGAACGTCATTATGGGAGGAAATTAAAATGGCATCAAGGTTTAGCAATGTGTGCATTATGGGGGATTTTAATTTTCCGAATATAGATTGGCAGCATCAAATAGGAGACTCTGATTCTGAGGAGTTTATAGAGGTAGTACAAGATAGTTTTTTATTTCAATTCATAGATACGCCCATTTGGACACCTGGATCGACTTAATTTTTTGACCATAGGGTCCGCTACTAGGGCTCTTCTTAACCCACCATAATTGGCTTTTCTGAAGTCAGGTATTAATGTTGTATTCTCTCTGGTATTGCCTTTCCATTGTATATTAAAATACACAGAATTGTGATCACTATTTCCTAGGTGGTCCCTGATTTCTACACTATTTATCATGTGTTCATTGTTACTGAAAACTAATTCGAGAATATTATCACCTCTAGTCGGCGTATCTATGAATTGAGATAAAAAAAACTATCTTGTACTGCCTCAATAAACTCCTTTGAATCAGAGCCGCCTATTTGTTGCTGCGAATCTATATTAGGGAAATTAAAATCCCCCATAATGCACACGTTGCTAAACCTTGATGCTATTTTAATTTCCTCCCATACTGATGTTCCGTCATTTCTACTCATATTTGGCGGTCTATACATAACTCCAATAACTAAGGTCTCACTACCTTCGTTAACCTCTACCCAAACACTTTCATTTTCATTATTTACTCTAATACCTGATTTAATACAGCTTTTAAACCCTTAACCATCGGCGCTCGACATCTGTCGAGTTAAAGAAAACGTGCCCATATGCGGGCCTCGGCATATGTCGAGTGCAATTTTGAGCACGTAATGTGCTCTGAGAAAGAGCTGAGCGGTGCGAGGAGCATAGATTGCTTCCTCACCGCTCGCCACCACCGCCGTGGGTCGACTGAAATTTATTACACCCTCCTCCACCCTCTCTCACTCGCTACACAGGGAATTATGTAAGGAAATTACCTTATTTTAGGGTTATTGCACTTGTGTTGCACGATCGTTGCAAGAGAACAAGTGGTCATAGAAGGATGGTTCGGGTGTCATTGGAATGCTCTGTTTATGCCCTTTCAGGGATAGATACTTGTATTACGCTCTGGGTCTTGTTTATGCATGAAAAAGAGCACGGAAACAACCCCATTTAGGGTAAAACCACCCGCTTGGTGGGTAGTAGAAGTTACCGACCCACCTGCTCTTTGTGTGTTAATGAACTCCTCACAAACACTGCTATACCGCCGCCCCTCCTACTTGTTCGGTCATATTTAAACAAACTATATCCCGGTATATCAAACTCTGCTAAAAAATGCCTGGTTTCTATATTAATCCATGTTTCAGTTAGCGCTATTATGTCTATATTGTCTTTGCTAACCAGTGCTCTAAGTTCGTTCATTTTGTTACATAAACTCCTACAATTTGTATAATAAACCCTCAAACTATTACTTGTATTTGCAACTATTTTTCTATTGTTTTTAACTAATTTATTTTTAACTATTGAACTACTAGACCTACACGGAAAATCTACGCTATCAGAATGTTCGTTATTACTATCAATTTCATGTGGCTGTGATTGTATTTTACTTACACACCTATTGTTTATTAACAAAACCCCACAACAGACTTGTCGAGTGAGCTGGCTAAGGTCGAAACTCCTAGTTGAGAGAGATGTACTCCATCCTGGGCATACAGTTCATCCTTACCATAGAAGAGGGACCAGTTATCCAGGAATGGAATAGTATTTGCCTTGCAATACTTCTCCAGCCGGCTATTTACACCAATAGCCCTGGAGGACCATTCCTTCCTTACCCCTCTTCTTGGTAGCATACTGTGTACCACAGGAACTCCACTCTTCTCCTTGATCCTCTCCAACATTTGCTGGTACGTGGTGAGCAACTCCTCAGTCCTGCATTTCCAAATGTCGTTGTTCCCTGCGTTGAGGAAGATGATGGGGTCCTCCCCACTCGCTTCCATGACACCATCTAGCTTTTCTGCCACCCTCTCGACTCCGGCACCAGGCAGACAGACAACTTTACCAACATGTGTGTTAGTAGCCCTGCCAAGGTATTTAACGGGAGCGTCTGTACGCAGCCGGATACCTTACCCTCTACGCATGCGCGAAAATGTAAGCCTCCCTTGGCCCCGCCTCCCGTTCCCCGCGTTTAAATAAACCGTTCAAACCGTTCCTGCCAGCTTGCTCTGTAGTACAGTCACTAGAGTTTCCGCCTGGCATTCAGATATCCAGTGTTCGATCCCACTCGAAGTTTAGTATATTTTTATATTTTTATATTTTTATTTTGTTATTTTTGTTATGTTATGTTATATTATATTATATTAGGGTTAGGTTAGGATAAGTTAGGTTAGGTTAATCTAATCTAATATAATATAATATTTGTATATTTTCGGCTCGAAGTTTAGTATATTTTTATATTTTTGTTATTTGTGTTATGTTATAATATTTAATATTATATTAGGGTTAGGTTAAGTTAGGTTAATCTAATCTAATATAATATAATATTTGTACATTTTCGGCAGTGGGCGGGGCCAATGGAGGCTTACATTTTCGCGCATGCGTAGAGGGTAAGGTATCCGGCTGCATACAGACCCTCCCGTATTTAACCATTGAATCCCCTACAATTATAATAGACTTAGCTGTTTTCTGTTGCCGGCCTGTAGCAGAAGTAGCTGCAGATTTCCTCCCCTCCCCTCTCACTGCCCCGCTGTAAGACGGGTCATCTCCTTCCTCCTTTCCCCCTTCACTGCCATCACACTCGTCATCCAGGGAGCTATACTTGTTTTTAACCGTCACATACTGCTTCTGGAAGGTTAATTTCATTCCTCTTGAAGATGCCACCTTCCAGGAAGAGTCCGGTTTTCCTACACCAGTGGCATTTTTCTTTTCCTCTAATGCCATCTTCAATGCTAAGTTCTCGTCCTTGAGATATTGGACCTCGAGCTCAACATTCTCCAGCCTGTCTTGCAAAGCAAGACAAAGCTGGAGAACATGGGAAGAGAAGACAATCTCATCAGCACAAGCCATCACTAAGAATGTTCACCTCACTAGGGGATAAACAGGTATGTCACGAGCGGTCACTGGGTACGTCTTCACTGGTCAAAGGTCAGGAGCCAACTTAAGAACGATAGAGAGCTTAAGAAAAAAATAGATAGGCAAATGGACAAGATGGGTTGGGTGTGAGGGGGATCTGCCGGGTGTGGGCCGATCGGCGCTCTGCAGACCCCCAATGTCTGACCTCTGACCGTTTTGGTGAGGTCGGCCTTCATGGTATTATTGAGCTGGGCCTATAATTAGGCCTTGTAATAGAGGTTGGGTGTGAGAGGGATCTGTCTTATGTGTGCCAATCGGATTTCTGCAGGCTCCCATTTTCTTATGTTCTTATTTGTTCGAGTTCTTTTGCAACCACTGAGCTTTAGTACTGTACATCTTTCATGTCCCCTTTATTAATCCCACTAACCCACTTGAACACCTCTATATATAATATATAATCATATCTCCTCTAACTCTGCGTCTCTCTAACAAATGTAAGCCTAATTTCTTTAACCTATCTTCATATGAAATATTTGAAAAATGTATAATATTATGGATAATTTTTGTCATTCTGCGTCGTACTTTCTCGTATGCTTTCTTCGTATATATGGCTTCATTTGTGTTTATGATAAAATATATCATACCTTAAATACATGACATTAACCTCGGATAAGCTATTCATCATTTCATCTGAGGATGGGGAACTTAAATTATGTTATTGTTAGGTTTATTGGTATTATCTTGATCGTGATTTCATCTACCCATTAGCTCTCTCTCTCTCTCTCTCTCTCTCTCTCTCTCTCTCTCTCTCTCTCTCTCTCTCTCTCTCTCTCTAATATATATATATGTACAGTGTATATATACAATATATATATATATATATATATATATATATATATATATATATATATATACTCTATATCTATATATATATATATATATATATATATATATATATATATATATAATATATATATATAGAGAGAGAGAGAGAAACAAAGAAAGATAGAGAGAGAGCGAGAGAGAGAGATAGATATATATAAACAGAGTTGGGTCGATTTACTCATTAAATTAACTAGTTAAGTTAAGTTAATCAATTAACTTTAAATTTAACTTTTCAAGCTTCCCAAACTTGAATTTCCGCTTCTTTTATAATTATTTGCACAATTTGTTTAGCTTGTGATTGCAAACATCTATTTGTATATGTATTAAGCTAAACGTTCTATAATATGATTAGCATTAGCCTACTCAATTTCCTTACACAATTTAGTATCCATGTGTCAGTTATTTCCTTAAGTAGGTTATCATTCCCCTCCAAATTTACTTATTTTGATGAATGCAAGAACATGTTATAAGCTCCTTCATGACAAGTATATCTATATAATTGTATTTATTCTTTTTTTGGACTGTTTCAGGGGAATTACAATCAATCATATATTGTATAATTCAGTCATCAGTAGAACTAAGTAAATATTAGAACTCATCTCAATTGGCTAAATTACTCGACTCGTCGATTAGGTCAGGTGAAGGTATCGAGAGATAATGGACACCCAGATTGATGTATATGATGCTAGCAACAAAAACATAAAAAATAAACAATGCATTTTACATAATTTTGACTATCGGTTTTCAATGTATTACATACCGGTATGTCCACGTTAAACTCCTAACCTCCTATTTTTGTTATTATTATTAACTACAATAAACTATTTTAAGAGCCTGTTCATAATCAAAGACATTTACTAGATTGCCTAGTGTCCTTACAAGTTACAACTGTAATGAACACATTCTTATACAGTGCATCTAACTCGAACTTCAAACTTATCTGACTATTAAGCGATTTGAAGTTGACTGTAAATAACAACAAAATGGGCTGGAAAGTATACATCTACAATACATATACCGATATTAGAAACACGAAATTAATTATATACAACAATTCATATGATATAATTATATTATTATGTTCTATCCAACAACCAACTCTACTCCTAAAATCGATTAATGAAATATTACCAAAACAGGACAACCTATCACGATTTTTTCCGTTCATACTACAGATCAATAAAACTTGAAAGACAGCAAAACGTTTCAATAAGTATATATGTTGTCTTATGTGTGTATGGAGGAGACAAACAACAGGCTGCCTGTAACGAGTGTCTCCCCCAAAGCCAAAAGAGTGACAGAGAGCTAAATTCAATGGCCGTTGGGGTCATAATGCCTGGACACACGGAATATAAAGCAGTTTAAGTATTAGTATGAAGGAAAGATTAATAAAGGGAGAGAGAATAAGCAATGTACTTGTTAGTATTTTAATAAATTACGATTGATAATCATTATGTAGGACTTTTGAGGTTAGAGTAGTTGACATTAAATGTATACAGGAATCAGTGCACAGGTACAGGCTATTTCCGGAAATGTTCGATCGACAGTTATGTTTGTGACAGCATTATGAGGCGCTATTATGTATACAATTGACAACTATACTGAATTTGAATGATATAATGACCATGATATACATTCTAATAATAACATATATTTAAAAGCTTCCAAAATTAACATTAAATATTCCAGAATATAGTTGCCCAGAAAAGTGGCACAGGGAAAGGTGACCTAGTTAATCCTAGATCATTATTTTCCCTTCTCCTCCTACTCTAATCCTTCTAATCGGTCACGTAATTAGTCTCCTCATACACTAAAACACAGGACATTCCTAGTTGTAGAATGCTTCACTAGTAATATTATATATTTTTTTTATGATTTGCTCCTTAAATGTGAGCTATATATTCTCTCTCTCTCATATGGAAGTCTTATATATACTGAATGAGTCAGACATGTGGAATAAAATAAAATGCTTTAGTGGGGCAGATAACAGCAATTTTTCACAGAAATTGTGCAAAATGAGATACAAGCACCAAATTTGGCATGGTGGTTCCCAAGGGTCTACTTAGCAAATCTGCCTGACGTGCCATTCAAAAATCCAAGATGGCGGCGGCCATTTTTCAAGATGGACGCCGAATGCGTCTGCCGATGCTCATAGAAATGCATATACTTGATGGATTTGAATGATCTTGGTGTCGATTTCTATGTTTTCTTGCATGCTGATCCAAATTGTTCTACTTTAAACAAACTCAAGTGAATAACTTAACACTTTTTGGCTATTTAGATCAGTCTTTTTCTGCATTTTCGCTTGCCTGATGAGTGTTTTGCTATTTTTTACTATGTGCATTGTGACGCCTGCAGCTCAGCAGAACGCCACGTGGGCTCAGCCGCTCGCTTGGCCACTCGCTAGCACTCGCCGGGGCAAGGTATTTGGCTACAGTCTATCTACAATGTTGTTCTTTCTTTCATAGTGTTCGTGTTGTTACAGACAGTCCCGTGGAGGTCTTTATTTTCGTCTGTGACAACGGGAAGCATTTTATATCATAAGTTGAACATAGGATGCATTGTATATAGTTAAGGAGAGAGAATAATATAGGCTGTGGGGTGGTAGTGTCTGCGTGCGTGCGTATACATGTGCTGCCTCCCCCCTCGCTTTGTAGGCTCGCGCGCGTGCCGTCTCATGCATCTTGATTGGCTGGTGGTTCCTGGCGTCTTCTGCAGCCCTGCTGCCTGGTGACGTAGCAGCCTGTGATTGGCTGACCACCATGCCTTTGTGTGTGATCCTGGAGGGGTCCCGAGGAGCTATTCTCCTCAGAGCTTTCCTGACTAGCATACCCTTCACATGTCCCTTGCCCCCCCTGTCTCCCGACTTCTACCTATAGAGCACTTTCTCTCTCTCTCAACTTCTTACCTCTCATTCTTCTACTCTATTTAATATCATAACTTCCCTTTGGTTCTGCACAATTTCATATATCGGCCATCGTATTATATGCTGAAGCTCTCAGATAACACAATGTCATGTTTAGTTAGGCATTTTGGAAGGGTTACCATTTTTGTCTGTAGAGGTTTGACACACTCATGGTGTCTCCCTTCCTGTATCTTGGTGGTCTGCTGGGGGATTAAATGCTAGACTGGGATAAGGCTACTGGTGTTGTGATTTCCGATGTGTACTAGATTTTGTTGAACCTGTACAATCGCAACGGAGACGTGGGAAGCCTAGGTGGTCTTTCTGACTGTGTACCTTGTGAGTTTAGCGCTGTGTTGCGAGTGAGGGCTTTTGCCTCTGCCACCCAACACTGTGCTAACACGGTTGCTTTGACTTTGAGAGGGTCGCCAGGAGAGAACCAGATACTAGCGATCTGGATCTCTCAAGAGAGCACCCCGTCAATTAACGTAATTTGGCCGCACAGCTTTAAGGACTTCGCTAGGCTACGAGCCGCTTGCTCAGCCATTGTTTCCTAGCCTACTACATCCCAGCTAGACTTTATTCGCCTAGCAGACACCAGATTTAGATTATAAACTCTTTCTGTTATGTATGCATTATTATTCACGGCATTTATTAGTCTAGGTTGTTGTTGAGTTGCACAACCCTAGTAGGCTGTTTCGTTGATGAGGAAGTACTTCTTTTGCTGTTTGAGTTCCTACTATTGCGCAGTTATTATTCCCGTGCCAGTTAACCCTATATGTCCTTACAATTGTCATATCCTGTTCCTGCTTTATACTACAGTTCAAAATCCGATACGATCATACCCAGCATCAGACTTTCTTCAGAAGATTCCTGCTCGATGCTTTGGGACTTTCGTTCACTTTCTTTAGTATAGGAGTGACAGTTCATTATTGTTTAGAGAAACTTTAAATATACCTTCTTCTAGTTTGCATTAAATCATTGCAGTGATTTAATTAAGATCTCTATCTTTTCCTAGTATACCTTATTACCGTAATTGTATGTTGTTGTGATCAGGCTGTATCAGAGATCATCAGCCTGTAGTAGTAGTGCACTTATACTGAGTTATAGGATACCCCGTTATCGCAGATTTAACTCTGGAGGGTATAGGTGTTTTTGTGCGCCGGCATTATAAGTTCAGGGGTTGGATCTAGTGTTACCGTTGTGGCTGTGTGCTTTCCTAGTCCAATGATTAAGAGCCCTTGTTTTATACGAGCCCCGGTCGTAACAAATGGCGACCTTGCTTAGGATTTTGTGAACTTGAGAAATATTGCAGGAGTGTTGTGGTCATTTGTTTTTGTTTAAAGGAATATAGTGGACACATGGATTTTTTTTTGTCAAGTAGTGTAACACTTGAGAGTCTTCGAGCATCTTGTATTTTTGAGTGAATATTGCTGCATAAGAGTTTAGGTACTTTTTTTGTTTATAAACGTTGAGAATTTTCGGTGGACACTATGTCGGACGACGGATCAGTGTTCAGTGAGGACACAGTACGGGAAACAGAAACTGAGGTGCAGCAGCGGGCTTTGTTAGATGACATTAGAGTTATAGCTAGTGAGGAGGATGCAAGGAAGTTTCTGGAGATACCTATTACTGTTGACCGGGTGTCGGGGATTGATCGGTATGGTCTCCAGTGTTTGGCCACGGTCATGGGGCATGTGGGCACAAGCAGCATGTCGAGAGGTGACCTGGTGGCCTGTGTGCTCGGTGGGGTGCGTGGGGCTTCGGGTGGAGCGGGAGCTGGGGCACTTTCGGCCCAGCCCCCATTCCACTCGACTCCTACCATGGCGCCCCCTCGGGCTCCGGAGCCGGGTACGGTCCCGCAGGCCGATAGTCACTGGCAGCGTGGTTTGCACTTGGGTGAGTCTCCAATTGTTGCATCTCCTCCTCCTCAAGGTTTAACTGCAGATATGCTCTTCCAGCTTGAGATGGCTAAGATGCAGCTGCAGCAGAAGCGGTATTTTTTTTATTTTTTTTTTTTTTTTTTTTAAAGACAATGAACGGAGGAAGGAAAAACACAGATAAAACAAAAAGGTCCATGTGCCTAAAGGCATCCTCCATTCATAAAATGTTTGTAACAACTGGATTTAAACATTTGTAGATTGTAAGTTTGTGGAAAGCAATTCGAGGGAAGTGAATTCCAAAGAGTAGTAGTTCTAGGGATAAATGAATTTTGATAAGCAGAAGTTCTGCATTGTGGAGGAGAAAGTGTAAATTCATGGACGCTCTCAGCTGCCCTAGTTCTACGGGGAAAGATGTGGAGAGGCGGCACAATTGAAGCAAGTTCCTCGGAACAATTGCTGTGAAAATATCTGTAGAATAATGCAAGGGATGCAACGTTTCTTCGTATGGATAATGTAGGAAGGTCCTGTGTGATTGCAGGGTTATTGATTAATCTAATAGCTGTATTTTGAATTTTGTCCAACTGCCTCAATGCAACCACTCCACTTCCACTCCACAGAGGTGAACAGTAATCCATCTGAGAACGCACATGACTTTTATATATTACGGCCAACTGCTCGTCAGTGAAGAATTCTCAAACTCTGTACAGGAGTCCCAGTTTTTAAGAGGCATTCTTAGCAATGCTTCTAACATAATGTGTCCAGCTCAAGTTAGTAGTTAATGTTACACCGAGAATGTCAATACTAGGGGAAGTGGGAATATTTACATCATTAAAAAATATATGGGAGTCAGTGAGATTCTGTCGGTTAGAAAATTGAATGTACTTGGTTTTCTGTGCATTAAAGGAAACTAGATTCTTTTGTCCCCATTCTTCAATTCTAGAAAGGTCCTGGTTCAGAGAAATTGCAGTGCTTATTTTTGAATTTATATGATCGGGTTAGGTGAAAAAATTGGTAAATGTGAAGGAACTGTGGAGTGTTGAGTTATCTGTGTAGGAATGTATTGGATTATGAGTGGTAGATATGAGATCATTGATATGAATGAGGAACAGAGTTGGGGCCAAAACTGATCCCTGGGCAACACCAGCATTTATTGAGTGAAATTGAGAATAAAGGCCATATACCATTACACATATTTTTCTGTTATTAAGATAAGAAGAAATTAGTGGAACTAATGATGCAAGGCCGTAGTGTGACATCTTCGACAATAAGGATTGATGCCAGGCTCTATCAAATGCCTTTGATATATCCAGTGCTATTGTATGTGTTTCACCATGTTGGTCTGTAGCTTGGTTGATTTGATGAGTAAGAAAGCAAAGAATGTCTGCAGTTGATCGACATCGTCTAAAACCATATTGCCTATCACTGATTAATTTATTATTCTCAAGATGCTTAATTATGTGATTATTTAATATAATTTCAAAGACTTTACCAATAGTGGAAGTTATAGCTATTGGTCTGTAGTTTGATGGATCTGAAGAGGCACCTTTTTTAGGAACTGGATGGATGTTTGCTTCTTTCCAGGGTACTGGGAAGCATGAGGTATGAGTACATAGACGGAAATTTTTTGCCAATACAGGAGCGAGCACCAAGGAGCAATTCTTAAGTACTATTGGAGGAATTTCATCTGGACCAGGAGCCTTATCTACTGAGAGATTCTGTAAAATAGTTGTGACATGTCTTGTGTGGATCTTAAGTGAGGGAATTTCAGGCGAATTAAAATTAAGTACAGGGACATCTTGATTTATTTCATCTAAGGTTGAGTTGGTGGAGAAAATATCCGCAAGAAGGTTAGCTTTACCTCGTGGGTCACTTACAAGATTGCCAGTCGGAGATTTTAATGGTGGAATGGATGAAGCAGTTGTGAAGTTGGATTTGAATGAGTTAAGAGTAGACCAAAATATTTTGTTATCATTTTGATTATTTAGAAGTTTATTTGCCTGCTTGTGGAGAAAGTTTGATTTAGTTAGGTTTAATACAGTTTTGGCATGATTTCTGATGTTTCTAAAGTAATTAAAGGCTTCATGTGTTTTTGATCTTGTGTATGCATTGTAGGCTATTGCTTTTTGTCCAGTTACTCTAGCACAATTATGGTCAAACCATTTAGGTGAATTAGATCTTTTAATGTACTTTTGATGAGGAATACAAGTTTCCATTCCAATTTTTACAAAATCTTGTATGTGGCTCAAGGTGGAGTGTGCATCATTAGAAAAGAAAGAGGTCCAGGGAATATCAATAAAGAAACCTTGAAGACCCTCCCAGTCTGCCCTATCGTAATGCCATTTAGTCACCAAAACAGGTTCAGAGTGGGAAGGTGTGGTAGGTGATAGACAGGTGGCCTGTATCAGACAGTGATCAGAAGATCCAAGCGGGGACCTCACTGTAACATCATAATTTTCTGAATTGGTTGAATCTGAGCAGCAGCAGCGGGAGTTTGAAATGGCTAAGATTAAGGCTGAGGAGAGAAGGGCCAGATATGAGACTGAGGCTGAGGAGAGAAAGGCGAAGTACTGTGCAGACATAGATCTTGAGAAGTCTAGGGTGGAGTCGACAGGGCAGCGTCTCGGTTCTGGAAATCGAGGTCTTGATTAGTCGTTATCGCACCTGCTCAAGTTGGTCCCTGTATTTGATGAGTCGGGTGTCACTGAATTTTTGATGCGTTTTGAGAAGAAGTGCCAGGAGCACCAATGGCCCGAGGTTAAGTGGGCAGCCCTTGTTTCCTCTAGATTGATTGGCAAAGGACTCAAGGCATATGACGCGTTGCCTTGGAGTCGTGCATCCATTATGAGGAATTGAAGGAGTCTGTCCTGCGGGCATATGAGTTACAACCAGAGACGTACAGATTGAAGTTCCGGGGTGTAATGAAGGGTCGTGAGTGCACCTTTCTTGAGCATGCCCGGGATCTGTCCGATGCATTTAGAAACTGGCTGTGTTCTGAGAAGGCATCGACGTTTGAGGAGTTGAAACAGCTAATGCTTCTAGAACAATTTTTTAAGTGTACGGGCAGCGATCTGATGTTGAATCTTAAAGAGAAAAACCCAAGAACTCTTCAGGAGGCAGCTGAGATGGCTGACCTTTGGATGTCACTGATTCGTGGGTGCGGGTCTGCACAACGGAACGATGCAGGTAACAAGGGGTGCAACACTCCACCCCCCCGAGTCAGTGATACACCATATAACCATTTCAACAAGAGCAACGATACTAAGTCTGACCATAAACCTAATACCGTTCCGTTTAAGAAGGGTCAGGGCCCTTCCCCACCTCAAGGGAAGCCTAAGGGGGAGTTAGAGTGTTTTTATTGTCATGAGAAGGAGCATTTTGCAAGAGCCTGTCCAAGCAAGCTACCTAATGCAGTCGTGTCTTTGGCTCGCAACATTGGGGTGTCCTCGAAGTCGTCTGAGTTTGCCCGGGGTATAAAGTCAGAGGCTGGGACACAGCCAGTGGAGAAGAATCCGGAAGGCTCGAACCCTGTCCGCGATGTCTTTTGTGACCATTGAGGCATGGCTGCGTGAGATGGGCTGGTAAGAAGCATGGAGTTGAGCTGTTGCGAGACACGGGTGCCTCGCAGACTTTAATGAAGAACTTTACTGGTAGACCAATAAACGCGGCACGGGTGGTTGTGGTGCAGGGTATCAATGCTGTCAAGTCATACCCGTTGGTCAGGATGGAACTGGAGGTGGATGGTGTGACACGAGAGTTGGATGTGGGTGATGTGGAAAACTTGCCTGTTGGGGGTCCTTCTCGGCAACGACTTTGCGGTGCCTACTTCTGAGGTTTCACCCTTAGTTGTTGCCGAGAAGCCGGCCGACGTGAGTAGGGAGGAACAGGAGTGGGTAGAGAAATGTCAAGTACAACCTATGGCGTGCGTTGTTACAAGACCTCTTGCATCCAAAGTGTCACAGCCTATTCCTCAGTCTTCTGATCAACGGAGGAACGGTTGGAAGAAGATGGCTAATGTTGGTAACAGTTTGAAGAGTTTAGTACCTGCGGCTCTTCTTGGCAACTCAGTATTGGCACCATTGATGGAGTCTGGAGAAGCCCCAGGACCTGTCACAGCTAGTGAGGAGGTAGGGCAGGAAGAGACTCTGAGGCAGCAACGTTACACACGGAGAGAAAAATGGGTTGCTCAGTTTGATATTGGGGGAGGACTTGGGTTGCTTTGGAAGCATCTAGACAGGTTGGTTCCCTCAGATATTTGTAAACTGCAGTTGGAGGATCCGGAAGTTCAGAAGTGTGGTAATGGTGCTGTCGAGATCAAACACGAGGACGGGGAAACATGTCATGTGAACCTGTTGGAGGAGTTTGTGAGGCAACCACCTGAGCAGCCTACTGTCCCTGCGTTGGTCTTCAGCAGCCAAGGTGGAGAAGGAGAGGGGGGCAGTAGGGCACAGGTGAAGGGGAGTAGGGATTATCATGTCTCGGCGGAGCAGTGGGCGGGGGACACGAGTCTGGTGGCTGTGGAAGCTCTAGAGCACCTGCCTGAGCAGCAGTGTGCAGCGCTCCAGCACCAGCTCGTTTCATACCCCACTGGTCGTGCCGAGCCCCTGAGCCTCACAACTCAGGCGGTGCAAGATGTTCAGCGGGCAGGTCACGTGAATGTTGGGAGACCGTTAGCCTCGTTGTTTCGGTGGTTCAAGGTGGGCGACGAGGCTTTGGCATGGTTGCCAGGTCAGGGTCGACCCATGGCTGCCAAGGGTGGTGGTCAAAAGGAGGACTTTGAGCAGATTGGTGAGGTTGGCTGTGGCATAGAAGTGCCCAGTCGTTGCATAGCCTCCCAATGCTGCTCTAGTCGATTGCAACAGCCCTACCATAGACCGACTGTATCTGGCCATGTCGCTAAAAGCGGTGATGCTGCGCAGGCAGATGTAGTCGTAAGGAATGCAGGGGTGTGCATGTACGGTATCGGTGGGGATGCCTTAGCAATAATGAACTATGGGAGTGGCTGCACAGGTGGTACTGATTGTCCCTTTCATGACCTGGCTGTTCTAGGGACGAAGGTGGAGAAGGAGGGAGACTACAGGTTAGAAGCTGCGGTCTCGGCGGGGTTGTGGTAAGGCACTAGGCATGTTGTTCGTGGCGACAGTGCAAGGCAGTTGTTTACTAGGCTATGGCAGTACTTTCGCATGTTTGTTCATTCTCCAGGCCTGATGTACGAAGTAGAATCCGACATGGAGGCTAGAGACAGTGCAAGGTTCAAATTCGCTCCCTACCGTATAAATCCTGCTCGACAGCCTGTGGTGCAAGCAGAGCTGGATTACGTGTTGACGAAGGGTCTGAGGGATAAGGAATGTCGTGAGTGGTCGTTGCCTGTAACTTTGCAACCGGTGTTAAGTGGCAAGATCAGTGAGTGTGTTGATTGTGAGAGAGTGTGTGCATTATCCCTGACAGACGCCTATACCTTATCGAGAGTTGACGACACCATAGACCGCCTCGGGGCTGCATCGCCTATCACGAAGGTAGAACTAGTGAAAGGTTATTGGCAGGCCCCGTTGCCGGAAAGAGCGAAGAGAAATGCCAGGGACACAAGTTGGATGTGTGGCATGCTAAGGGCACTGATAATGTTTTGGCTGATTGTTTGTCACAGGAGGGTTTGTTTGCAGGAGAACCCTCGCCGTTCAGTCAGTGTGTGTTGAGAGTGGAGTAAAATTGGCTTGCCCCTGTAAGTGTAGCCGCCAAAAACATATTAAAAATTAAAATTCTATAAAAACTCTTTCTTTAATAGTTTAATTTTTAACCCTTAATTAGCGGCTCACCACATAAGTCGAGTTAAATAAAGCTGGACTATGTGGCGGCGCTCGACATAGGTCGAGTGGCAATTTCAGCACGTAATGTTGCTGAGAGAGAGAGACAAGTGGTGGCAGGAGACTAGCGAGCGTATGACTGCTCCAGACCACCGCGGCGAACCTACTGACACGAATCTCAGCTCCCTCCTCCCTCTCTCACTCGCTACATACTGAATTATATGGGGAAAGTACCGAATTACATGCTTTTTGCACTCGCGTTGCACGGTTATTGCAAGAAAACTAGCCATCATAAAAGGATCGTTATGGTGTCATTCGAAAGCTCTGTTTATGCCCTTTCAGGGATAGGTACTTGTTTTACGTTCTGGGTCTTATTTAGGCATGAAAATGATCACGTAAACAGCCCTATTTTGGCTAAAAACACCCCGCTGTGCGGTACATATAAATAAACCGCATAGGCCGCTCGTAAGGTGTTAAAGTATGTTATAGCTAAATTCTGAGTCGAACCTGTGCTTCTCTCAGAAGGCTGGGCTAGTAGAAGCTCACTCTAGGAGCATAGCAGTATGAATTGAGCTATTGTGTTGGGAGGGGTTGTAATTTGTTTTGATGAGAACTGAGCTTTGCCTTCTTTGTTGCGAAGTGGTTAGGGGTGGCGAGTCTTATCGGGGTTCTGCTTGTCAGATATAGAACTCATGGTTGAGCGTCTAATATCTTGGGTGGGGTGTGACGCCTGCAGCTCAGCAGAACGCCACGTGGGCTCAGCCGCTCGCTTGGCCACTCGCTAGCACTCGCCGGGGCAAGGTATTTGGCTACAGTCTATCTACAATGTTGTTCTTTCTTTCATAGTGTTCGTGTTGTTACAGACAGTCCTGTGGAGGTCTTTATGCTCTGTGACAACGGGAAGCATTTTATATCATAAGTTGAACATAGGATTCATTGTATATAGTTAAGGAGAGAGAATAATATAGGCAGTGAGGTGGTAGTGTGTGCGTGCGTATACATGTGCTGCCTCCCCCCTCGCTTTGTAGGCTCGCGCGCGTGCCGTCTCATGCCTCTTGATTGGCTGGTGGTTCCTGGCGCCTTCTGCAGCCCTGATGCCTGGTGACGTAGCAGCCTGTGATTGGCTGACCACCATGCCTTTGTGTGTGATCCTGGAGGGGTCCCAAGGAGCTATTCTCCTCAGAGCTTTCCTGACTAGCATACCCTTCACATGTCCCTTGCCCCCCTGTCTCCTGAATTCTACCTATAGAGCACTTTCTCTCTCTCTCAACTTCTTACCTCTCATTCTTCTACTCTATTTAATATCATAACTTCCCTTTGGTTCTGCACGATTTCATATATCGGCCATCGTATTATATGCTGAAGCTCTCAGATAACACATGTTTAGTTAGGCATTTTGGAAGGGTTACCATTTTTGTCTGTAGAGGTTTGACACACTCACGGTGTCTCCCTTCCTGTATCTTGGTGGTCTGCTGGGGGATTTAATGCTAGACTGGGATAAGGATACTGGTGTTGTGATTTCCGATGTGTACTAGATTTTGTTGAACCTGTACAATCGCAACGGAGACGTGGGAAGCCTAGGTGGTCTTTCTGACTGTGTACCTTGTGAGTTTAGCGCTGTGTTGCGAGTGAGGGCTTTTGCTTCTGCCACCCAACACTGTGCTAACTCGTTTGCTTTGACTTTGAGAGGGTCACCAGGAGAGAACTAGATACTAGCGATCTGGATCTCTCAAGAGAGCACCCCGTCAATTAACGTAATTTGGCCGCACAGCCTTAACCCTTAATTAGCGGCTCACCACATAAGTCGAGTTAAATAAAGCTGGACTATGTGGCGGCGCTCGACATAACTCGAGTGGCAATTTCAGCACGTAATGTTGCTGAGAGAGAGAGACAAGTGGTGGCAGGAGAGTAGAGAGCGTATGACTGCTCCAGACCACCGCGGCGAACATACTGACACGAATCCCAGCTCCCTCCTCCCTCTCTCACTCGCTATATAAGGAATTGTATCGGGAAAGTGGCTAATTACATGCTTTTTGCACTCGCGTTGCACGGTTATTGCAAGAAAACTAGCCAACATAAAAGGATCGTTATGGTGTCATTCGAAAGCTCTGTTTATGCCCTTTCAGGGATAGGTACTTGTTTTACGTTCTGGGTCTTATTTAGGCATGAAAATGATCACGTAAACAGCCCTATTTTGGCTAAAAACACCCCGCTGGGCGGTACATATAAATAAACCGCATAGGCCGCTCGTAAGGTGTTAAGGACTTCGCTAGGCTACGAGCCGCTTGCTCAGCCATTGTTTCCTAGCCTACTACATCCCAGCTAGACTTAATTCGCCTAGCAGACACCAGATTTAGATTATAAACTCTTTCTGTTATGTATGCATTATTATTCACGGCATTTATTAGTCTAGGTTGTTGTTGAGTTGCACAACCCTAGTAGGCTGTTTCGTTGATGAGGAAGTACTTCATTTGCTGTTTGAGATAATACTATTGCGCAGTTATTATTCCTGTGCCAGTTAACCCTATATGTCCTTACAATTGTCATATCCTGTTCCTGCTTTATACTACAGTTCAAAATCCGATACGATCATCTTACCCCAGCATCAGACTTTCTTCAGAAGATTCCTGCTCGATGCTTTGGGACTTTCGTTCACTTTCTTTAGTATAGGAGTGACAGTTCATTATTGTTTAGAGAAACTTTAAATATACCTTCTTCTAGTTTGCATTAAGTCATTGCAGTGATTTAATTAATATCTCTATCTTTTCCTAGTATACCTTATTACCGTAATTGTATGTTGTTGTGATCAGGCTGTATCAGAGATCATCAGCCTGTAGTAGTAGTGCACTTATACTGAGTTATAGGATACCCCGTTATCGCAGATTTAACTCTGGAGTGTATAGGTGTTTTTGTGCGCCAGCATTATAAGTTCAGGGGTTGGATCTAGTGTTACCGTTGTGGCTGTGTGCTTTCCTAGTCCAATGATTAACCCGGGAACTGCGGGGAGACTCTTAAGAGTTCCCCCGGCGGACTGCGGGGAGACTCTTAAGAGTGAGTGAAAAAAAAAATCAACTTTTGACATCGATTTTTTTTTTTTTTTTTTTTTTTGGCCCCTGGGCCATGCAAAATCTCAGTCCTCTACCTCCCCTCCTTCCCCACTTTCCTCCTCTCCTTCAGTTATCACCTATTTTCCCTGTTATTCCCTTATTCTGAGGTATATTTTCGTGCTAACATTAGCGAGTTGCAAGCAGGGTGTTGTCATCACTGATGGCAAGCGAGTGCAAGAGAGAGAGAGAGAGTATCGATCGACTGTGTCTCAGTGGCCTTGGGGGAAATTGGCGGGAAAGCAGCTTGCCTCACCCATACATTATACAACTCGCGGGCTATATCTCCGATTTTGACCATCCAAACGCTGTTTTCACTCGTTTTATTGTTGTTTCAGGTTAATACCTTTATAATCAACCCATAATAGGTGCATATGGATAAGTATTAATGCTATTAATGGTACAATGAATATTTTAGTGACGGAAACACCTCAAATACATGCGCACAAGGAGAGGTGTCTAATTACCCCCATGCGTACTTCAGAGGTTAAGAGCCCTTGTTTTATACGAGCCCCGGTCGTAGCAGCATGACATGGTAATTTCTAAATGTATAGAGCAGTATTTGTATTTAGTGCATCCTCACTACTTACCTAACTCTCATCTATGGCTCCACTAAGTTGCTAGTGCAACGGCCACACCCTGGTAAACCGTGTTGGCTCACGGGCTAAACTAGGTGAGGGTAACACGCAGAGGGTCTCTGTGTGTGAGGGAGTATGCCATGCTCCAGATGCAAAGTGCATGAAGTCAACAAACCAGACCTGATTGATCCAAGAAGCCATTTTTCTAAAGGAATGATTGTCGGCACTACCATAGCACACTGGTGACAATTACTGCTGTGAAACTCAGCATGGGGTTCAATGTCAGCTAAGGAGGAGTGCATCTCATACTTAGTGTCCCAAATGTTGTTTAACCTACCCCACGGACCTGTTAAGCAACCGCACCAGAATTGACAGGAGGTGCAAGTGCGGGAGAGCCGAGCCAAGGATAATGGGGTTTCAAAGTGATCTGAATGGTGTACAGATCGCACAGGACTTAAATTACATTGGATGAATGATCGGGCTAGGTGTAGGGCAGACATGCATGAACCTAGTTGTAACCCATACAGGAAAGTGCCCATGATACCGGGTGGTAAAAGGATAAATCCTCGGCCCTGGTCATCAGAATGGCTTCAAACACTAAATGTGAGACTGCATCATGGCAGACCAACTGGACCAAGTGTTGCCGCTGTCAAACAGAGAAGAGCGAATACCTAACATCTCCACTTGCAAATCCTGCCAGAAGGGTAGAGGATGGATACAGCCTCTTGGGGAGGAATATTCCACTATTTCACGCAGTGAATGCGCTACCGATCAAGATGGACCCACGAAGGCTTGATGACGGCAGTGGGATAGAGGCAACCTTGAGGAAAAATAAAGCACAGTACCATGCTAGTTGCAGGCTTCTGTTCAGCAACACTAAGTTACAAAGGGCAGAACAGAGATCGTCTCCTGCAACAGATGAGAACAGCAGCAGCGGCAGAGGCAAAAAACCACAGAGAATGTCAGACCCCAAACGGATAGAATGTTTCATATGTGAGGAGGAGGAAGATCTGGATGACTTTAGACAAGCTATGACCATTAAACTGAACAAGAGAGTCAACAAGTGTGCAAAGACTCTCAATGATGGAAAGCTGCTTGCCAAACTGAGTGCCGGAGATGTGGTGGCGCAGGAACTGAAGTACCACAGTGCATGCTTGGCTGGTCTCTACAACCGAGAACGAGCTCACCTGCGTGCTGAAGAGCTGAGGGAAGCAGAAAACTCTGAGGTAAGAAAGAGGGAAGCATATCCAATTGCCTTCTCTGAACTGGTAACATACATCATTGAGACAAAATTTGCAAGTGAGAGTTCAGCTCCATCAGTCTTCCGACTTGCCGACCTATGTATGCTCTACAGGCAGAGGCTGGAGCAGCTTGGCATTGACAGTCCTGATGTTCATGCTATCCGACTGAAGGACTAGCTGCTTCAACACATCCCTGATCTACAAGCTGAACATCATGGACGTGATGTCCTACTGGCCTTTAAGAAGGATGTAGGGTCAATTCTTGCACAAGCAAGCAAATATGGAGAAGCCGTTCATCTTGCAAAGGCTGCTGGGATGATAAGAAGTGAAATGCTTCAACACAAATCACAGTGGAATGGCACATTCCATGATGTGTGCCTAGAAGATGCTGTACCGTCATCACTGCTTCAGTTTGTTTGCATGATTGAGCATGGAGCAGACATCAAGTCACAACTCCAACATGGAGCCTCAAAGTCTGACCTTGCTATGGCTCAGCTCTTACAGTACAACTGTTTTGCCAAATACAAGGCCGGATCTCACGTCCACAGACATTCCAAGGACCGGGAGACACTATTTGTTGTGTACATGGGCATGTCTGTGTTTGCTAAAACAAGGAAGAGGCAGCTCATAGACATGCTCCATGACAATGGACTCAGCATCACCTATGATAGAGTCTTAGAAATCTCAGCCCAGCTTGGAGAAGCTGTTGTAGCTCAGTACGTGAATGATGGAGTTGTCTGTCCACCAGTGTTGAGGAAGCAGGTGTTCACAACGTCCGCGGTGGACAACAGCGACTACAGCTCAAACTTCCTTCCATGGTACCAGTATGTCTCTGTTCCAACACCCAAGCCCTGAACATCCTGGTGAGGAACGAGAGGCAGTGAAGCTCAGTGGAGATAACAGGGTGAAGAAAGTTCCTGAGTTTCCTGAAGCATTCACCAATGTTAAACCAGCGTACCTTACTAAGAAGCCCAAACCTCCAGCTGTGCCAAGCCAATTATACCAAGCACTACACTCAATCCAGTCACACCTGAAGGAAGAGTACAGATGGCTAGAAGAGGTGTCTGTCACTGAGAGTGTGGGTGATACTCTCAGTATCACAGCAGCCCACCATGCAGCACAGAAGAGGAGCCAGCCTTTTGAAGTGAGCATGACATCACTGTTGCCTTTGATACGAGACCAGGCTCACTCTGTTGCAACCATTAAACATGCCATGGGGAAGATTCGAGATACAGTGGCATTCCTCAACCCAGGGCAGACCCCGGTCATAGCTGCTGACCAACCACTGTTTGCACTAGCAAAACAAATCCAGTGGCAGTGGCCTGAGTATGGAGAGGACAAATTTGTTATCATGTTTGGGGGACTTCACATAGAGAAGGCTGTGCTTGGATCCCTTGGAACACTACTGGAACACAGTGGCTGGACCAGTGCTATTGCTGAAGCAGGGGTGGCCTCATCTGGTACAGCTGAGTCATTCCTGACTGTGTCAAGTATCACCAGGACAAGATTGGCCCACCAGATCACAGCATGCAGCCTGTTAAACTAAAGAAAGAAGCCTACCAAGACTACTGCTCTGAGGAGTCCGGCAGACCAACGCTAACCTTTGAAGACTGGTGTGATCAGCGGAGACCTCAGAGTCCACAGTTCCAGTTCTGGGATCTGGTTTTGGACATGGAGCTGGTCGTGCTCCTGTTGATACGCTCCTTCAGGGAAGGAAACTTCGACCTGTACCGTGAAGCACTCCCAGAACTGATCCCCTACTTCTTTGCGAATAACAATGTCAATTATGCTCAGTGGCTTCCAGTTCACTTCAGAGACATGATGTCTCTTGAGAAGCAGCATCAAGACGTAGCCAGAGAGTTTCACAAAGGAAACTTTGTTGTCCACAAGTCCAGAAGAGACTTCTCTGCCATGGCCATTGACCAAGCCCATAAACAGAACAACGCAGCCATCAAGGGTGATGGAGGAGCCATTGGACTAACAGAGGACCCAGGGCCACTTCGGAGATGGATGGTAGCTGGACCTGAAGTGAGCCATCTAGTATCTGTATATGAGGCCATTTCTGGCGTGAAAGACGCAACCATCAGCATCAAACACCAAGAACAGACCTTAAGTGCCCAGACATCTTTCCTTGAGAGGGTGGAGGCACTGTTCAGAGTGATAAAAGAGATGGGCAACCCTTTCCAAGAAGAGTCCGCTGATTTGCTGGTGCTGGACACAAAGAACATTGCAGATCCAGCACTAGCTAAACTGGTTGGTAGTCATCACGAGAGAGGTAAGGATAAGTTCCAGTCATTTATGGAGGCCTTGGAGAATGAAGAAGAATGCACATTCTACAAGCCAATCAAGAAGAACAAGGCTTCTTTCTTCAAGCACGAGCAGGCAGCCAGCAGCTCCAAGGAAAAAGTGCTTAAAGATGACTGTTACTTGTTCTCCCAGCTCTTCATCTCCTGCCAAAACAGACAGTGTGACTTGCAAGAATTCTTCAAGCATGAGAACCAGTCAGCACCTGCATCTCTCAGTGACAATGGCAGGCTTCGTATGTGCCATAAGTCACAGCTAACTGAAATTCTTCAGGCACTGGTGACATTGCCTGACAGCGAACCAGAGGGAGACACCATCATCATTGATGGATCAGCGCTCATCAATTCCCTGCCTCCACGCAGCCCAAAGACTTTCGATGACTATGCAAAAGAAGACATCCTTCCAAAAGTGGAATCCTTTGGCACCAAATTCAAGCGAGTCGATGTCATCTTTGATGTGTACAAGAAGTCTAGTCTGAAATCTGAAACCAGGTCAAAAAGAGGTCAGGGGATCAGAAGAAGAGTGACTGGAACCAGCAAGACCCCAACAAACTGGAGAAGCTTTCTGCTGGATAACAACAACAAAACTGTGCTCTTCCACTTTCTCGCAGAGAAAATATGTCAGGCTGAAACCACAAGTATGGTCATCGTGACAAAAGGAGAAGATGTCATCAACAACAAAAACAAATCCCTCGATGCTGTGGCCCCATGCTGTCATGAAGAAGCTGATACCCGCATATTTGTACATGGCAGAGATGCAACTGCAGAGGGTAGCAAGTCACTTGTCATCAAAGCCAATGACACTGACATGCTCGTCATAGCAGTGTTTAAGCTGCCATCCCTGCAGAGGCTTGGTCTTCCAAAAATGTGGATTGCTTTTGGGCAGGGAGCCAATACACGATGGATACCAGTTCATGAGGTAGTTTCTGCAATAGGACCTGAGAAAGCCAGTGGGATCTGTGACGCTTCTGCATAGTAACCACGTGCGGGCATGCGCGCGCGTCGGCTGCCCAGCCGTTTAGAAACCGGCTGGTGGTAGCCGGCCGGTAGGCTTTCCCTTAGTATATATCCTACGACAATGTAACTAATGTCTGGGATATTCTTATGTTGTTTCACAGCTTGAAGGTGCCCTTATTCTTAACCAACGCATCTTAGTATATTTTATTCTCGATAGTTGATTGTTTCATTATAATATATAAGAGTAAGTCTAGTGAGAGTGGGAGGAGACGAGCGGGAGAGAGAGACCGGCTTGGGGACGTTGCTTCGCGCGGAGAGTCCAGCTTGGGACGAGCCTGAAGCGTTGCCACATGCATTTGATTGCAACTTTAGGCTTAGTTTCGACTCACGCACGGGGTAGAGGATTTTGACCCGGCAACAGTATTGAGTGTTGCCAAGCCTGGGATGTATTCTGCATGCCTAGGGCGGGGTCCAGACAGATCCAAGACTCAGAGCTCACCTCATTGTCGTACCCTTCGGACCCCCTTGATATCTATCCCTCTCAACCCCACTTAGACACTTTCTCTCTTACTTTGTATACCTTCTTTCCACTACTTCACCAATCTATTTAATTATCCCATCCCCTTGATAGACCTTATATCTATTATTGTATTAACGACGAGCTCTCAGATAACTAGATAGGATTTTGGGCCTTATGCAGAGATGTAATTGTTAATGAGACCTAGGAAGCTTTTTTTGTTGTCTCATATTTGGTGGTTTCATGCTTGCTAGTGTGTTCTTGTGTCAGGTTAGCAGGGGCTAGACCGGAGGGGAGGCTTTTTGCGATCCTTTAAGTAAAGTCTGCTGGTGCGAGTCCCGTGGACCCGCACGACTTTACTAGGATACCCGTGGGAGTCTGGGGGCATTTTCTTGTCTGTGTCCCTGTGTGTCTAGCGTTGTGTTGTGTGAGGGACATTGCCTAGTCCACTCAGCACTGCGCTAGCACGTCTTGCTTTTGTTTTAGGGTCGCCAGGAGAGAGTCAGATACTTGCGATCTGAGTCTGTCAAGAGAGCACCCTTTCAATTAGTGTAATTCGGCGCACAGACCTGGGAACGTCCCTAGGCTAGAGCAGGTGGCTCAGCCCGGGTATCCGAAGCCTATATCCTTCCGGCTAGACCTCTGCCACCTGGCAGATTAACAGCTAGGGGTTTATTGTCTTTGTATGCTTGTTATTGTGCCACAGATTACCGTTTTTGTGAGCATTGTGAGTCAGGGTGTGGCTTAGAGACTCTGTCCGAGCAGGCTTGCCTGACTAAGAGTGAGAAGCACACCTGTATGTGGTTATGTTGCGAGTTGCTACCTTTATTTAATTATACCTATGCCATTATACACTGTAGGTCCTATCACTAGTATTTATTCCTGCTTATGAGTTAAGAGTTCTCTAAATCCGTAACGTACTTTCTTTGCTAAGCATCAGATCCTACAGTAGCCGCATGCAGTTTACAGACCCGCATCTTGTCTAGCTGTACGATGTTTTGAGGACTGTTTGCTTTCACCTTCTTTCACGCAGGGGTGATTAGTTGTATTAATTAACGTAACGTTAAATGTACTTTCTTCTAGTTTGTTATTAAATTGTTTCTGCAATTTAATTCCGTTATCTATCTTTTCCTTGAAGCTTTAAGTCAACTTAATTGTGTGATCTTTTATATAGCCTGCTTGACTATCAGCAGTCTATAGTGCGTGCACCCTGTAACCGAGTCATAGGATACCTCGTTGTACAGGCAGGACTCTTGACGGTTTAGGGTGGTTTGTTGCCTGGGTTTATAGATAAGGGTTGGATCTAGCGTTTTCCGTTGTTGCTTGTTGCCGCATACCTAGTCCAATAGAAAGAGCCCAGTGTTTATATATCCCAGGACGTAACAAATGGCGACCTTGCATAGGATTTACTGAACAGAGGAATATAGTGGTCATTTGTTTTTAGATTCCTTATGATTAGAGGAATACAGTGGACATAGAGTTTTTTTTTTGGAGCAACCAATATAACACATTAAAGACTTTAAATAACATTAGTATATACATACATGCATAGGAGATAAGGCACATTCTATAACCGTGATAATTACTGCAGTACACACACATGTCTAATACATCAGAACACAGTGATGGGTCAGGTCACGATACGGGCTCGGAGGGAGAAAGACCTGTGGACTGGCTAGTCGATAGCGAGGAGGGTGCTAGAAGATTTTTAGAGGTGCCCCTTACCGCTGCCAGGGTGTTGAAGCTGAATAAGTATGGCTTAAAGTGTGTGGCAGGTCTTCAGGGTCACCAGGGTTTAAGTGGCATGAGGAAAGATCAGCTGAGGACTTTGATATTGGGTTTAGAAGGGAGAGACCTGGGTGGAGAGGCGACTGGGGGCCCCGGTCCCCAGCCCCCCCTCCACTCAACCCCCGTATCAAACGTCAGGATGCCTGAATTTGGTACATACCCCCAAGTTGATGGTCAATGGCAGCGTGGAATTCAATCAAAGGGACCCTCTCCATTAAATGCACCTTCCCCTCCTCAAGGGTTGACTCCAGATTTGTTGTTTCGGCTTGAAATGGCCAAGGTTGAGGTTGCTAGAGCTCAGGTTGAGGCTGCTAGAGCTCAGGTTGAGGCTGCAGAGAGAACAGCTATACGAGAGGCTGAACTGCAGGCAGAGTCTACTAGGTATCGGGCTGACAGGGAGCTGGAGATCTCTCGAGTGGAGGTAACAGGGCGAAATATTGGGGGAGGTAACAGACATCGGGACCAATCATTGTCGCACCTGCTTAAACTAGTTCCTGTGTTCGATGAATTATGTGTGACTGAGTTTTTTATGCGATTTGAGAAGAAGTGTCAGGAACACCAGTGGCCTCAGGAAAAGTGGGCAGCATTAGTTTCATCAAGACTCCTAGGAAAGGGGCTAAAAGCGTATGATGCACTACCTTTAGAATCCTGTGTAGTTTATGATGAGCTAAAGAAGGCTGTGGTATGGGCCTATGAGTTACAACCAGAAACTTACCGCTTGAAGTTTCGGTGTGTTACTAAGGGCAAGGATAGTACCTTCCTAGAACACGCCCGGGACTTGTCTGATGCACTACGACATTGGCTGCGTTCTGAGAGGGAAGCTACTTTTGAAGAGTTGAGTGAGCTGGTTCTCTTGGAGCAGTTCTTTAAGTGCACAGGCGGGGACTTAACATTAAATATAAAGGAAAAAAATCCTAGAACTCTCCAGGAGGCAGCAGAAATGGCTGACCTCCGACTGTCATTAATTCGAGGGTGCGGAGCAGCAGCTAGGAGTGAGTCGGGTGCAAAGGATCGTACCCCTCCCCCTCCCAAGAATTTTGATACACATAAATACACAAAACCATCTAGCACTGACAATAAAACTGAACATAAACCAAATACCGTCCCGTATAAGAAGTCTAATGGTACCTCCCACTCCCAAGGGAAACCAAAGAGTAAAGAGTGCTTTGCATGTCACAAGGAGGGTCACTTTGCAAATGCTTGTCCGAACAAGCCACCAAACAAGGTTGTGTCATTGGCCCGCAGCATAGGGGTATCGCCTATATCTTCTGAGTTTGCCAAGGGTAGTTCGTCAGAGGGTGGGACACAGCCTGTGTTCAAGAGTCCGGAAGGCTCGAACCCTGTCCGCGACGTCTTTGGGGGTCATAGAGGGCATGGTTTTGTGAGGTGGGCTGGCGAAAGGCGAGGAGTTAAGCTATTGCGTGATACGGGGGCTTCTCAGACCTTGTTAAAGAACTTTACTGGTAGACCGATTAACGCTGCTCGGGTGGTGGTAGTTCAGGGGATCAATGCTACGAAGTCCTACCCACTGGTGCGGATGGAGCTGGAGGTGGGTGGTGTGGCGAAGGAGCTGGATGTAGGAATTGTAGAGAACTTGCCTGTTGGGGGCGTCGACCTCCTCCTCGGCAACGACTTTGCGGTGCCTGCTTCTAAGGTTTCACCTTTGGTCGTTGCCGAGAAGGCGGCCGACGTTAGTAGGGAGGAACAGGAGTGGGTTGAGAAGTGTAGCGTACAAACCATGGCGTGTGTTGTGACGCGTTCTCAGACATCCGGAGCCTTGCAGCCACCACCTCAGTCTATCATACCGTGGAGGAAAGGTCACAAGAAAACGGGAAGTGTTGGTCAATTGGAGAGTTTTGAGCCGGCAGTGTTTCTTGGTGACTCATTATTGGCACCTATGTTAGAGTCTGGAGAGGCCCCGGGGCCTGTCACCGCTAGTGCAGGTGCAGGGCAGGAAGAGACTCTGCGACAGCATCGTTATGCGCAGCGTGAGGAAAGGATGGCTCAGCGGGACATTGGAGGTGGAAATAAATTATTTAAGATGAACTTGGATAATCTCGCACCTGCTGATATATGTTCCTTGCAGCTGGAAGATCCTGAAGTCAGGGCGTGTGGTAATGGTGCTGTCGAACTGGAGAGCGATGGGGATGCAGCAGCCTGGTGATTTTTTCTTGTACGAGGGGATCTTGTATCGGAGACATCAGGATCCCAAGAAAAAGTGGGATGGCGGGTCAGGATTAGTGGACCAGTTAGTAGTACCGAGGGTGTGCCGTGAGAGCTTATTGAGATTAGCTCATGATGTGCCTTTGGCAGGGCACCTGGGGGCACGTAAGACGGAGGCAGCTCTGAGCAAGCTTTTCTGGTGGCCTGGGTTAAAGGCGAGTGTCGTGTCATGGGTGTCACAGTGTCACACTTATCAAGTTGTTGGGAAACCCAATCAGGTCATCCCGAGAGCCCCGTTACAACCCTTCCCTGTCATTGGGCCGCCCTTCAGCAAAGTAGTTATCGATATGGTTGGCCCATTGCCCCCCACTAGTGCAGGCAATACATTTTTACTAACTGTAATGGATGTAGCAACACGGTATCCAGATGCTTACCCCATGCGCAACGGGATGGCTAAGACTGTTGTCAAAAACCTACTTGTCTATTTCTCTCGTTATGGCTACCCTCAGGAGATCCAGTCTGATCAGGGATCCAATTTTATTTCTGCTCTGTTTAAGCAGACCATGCAGCAACATGGGATAGTGTCTGTGGTGTCATCTGCCTACCATCCCGAGAGTCAGGGAGTTTTGGAAAGGTGGCACTCGACTATCAAGAGTATGTTGCGGTGTTATTGCATGGAGAATGGGAAGGACTGGGATCTAGGTCTCCCATACGTTTTATTTGCTGCGAGAGAAGTACCTGGGGAGAGCTTGGGATTTAGCCCGAACGAGTTGGTTTTTGGACACAGGGTCAGGGGGCCCCTCCACATAGTCAAGGAGATCTGGGAGGGAGTCACAAAGCCATGCTCGCTTCTAAAGTATGTTGTTGAAAGCCGTGAGAGAATGCTAAAGAGCCTGGAGGTAGCAGGTCGGAACCTTAAGAGTTCACAAGCTCAGATGAAGGACAGATACGACCAGAAGGTGAAGCTGAGGGAGTTTGAAGTAGATCAGGAGGTACTGATACTACTGCCTCTGGTGGGACACCCCATGTCTGCCAAGTATTCTGGTCCGTATCGGGTTGTAAGGAAGGTTTCTGATCTCGACTATTTAGTAGCTACTCCTGATCGTAAGAAAAAGAACCAACTTTGCCATGTAAATCTGATGAAAGAGTATGTGAGGCGCCCCTCCGAGCCTCTCACTGTCCCGGTGTTGATCTGCAGCGATCGAGGTGGAGAACGAGGAAGGGACAGTCAAGCTGCGGGGGAGGATAATTGGGATTGTCATGTTTCCGCGGATCACTGGGCGGGGAATTCTAGACAAGTGGCTCACGAGTTGATATTGCACCTGCCTGAGCAACAGCGTGTAGCTGTGCAGCACTTGTTTGATTCAAACCCAGCTGTTTTCGCGGAGCATCCTGGCCTCACTACTCAAGCGGTGCACGATGTCGATGTTGGGGACCATCCGCCCTTTAAATCAGTGCCATACCGTGTTCCCCCTATTAAATTACCAGCACTTAGGGAAGAGCTGGATTATATGCTGAAACGTGGGCTGATTTCTGAGGGTGCAGTAAGGTGGACTTTCCCAGTCACACTGCAGCCCAAACCAGATGGCAAGGTGCGGTTTTGTATAGATTTCCGCAGGTTGAATGGTTTAACCCCCACAAATGCCTACCCTCTCCCTCACGTGGACGACAGTGTGGATAAGATAGGAAAAGCCAAGTTCCTCACTAAGATAGACCTTGTTAAGGGTTATTGGCAAGTGCCCTTGTCTGAGCGAGCGCGAGAGGTGTGTGGGTTTGTGGTGGACGGTGACACATATCGTTGCCATGTTATGCCATGAAAAATGCCCCTGCAACGTTTCAGAAATTAATGAACGACATTGTAGCCAACATTCCCAACTGTACGGTGTACCTAGATGATGTCATAATATACGACGATGATTTTAACAGTCGCTGTGCTCACATCGGACAGCTTTTTAATAAACTGAATGAAGCAGGTTTGGTGGTAAACCTTGGTAAGTGCGATTTTGTCAAAGCCACAGTTTTGTACCTGGGATTCGAGGTGGGGATGGGTCAGCTGTGCCCTCCACAGACAAAGATCAAAGCCATCGATCAGTTTCCCCAGCCTATGACTAAGAAAGAAATCATGCGGCTTCTAGGTATGATAGGCTATTATCGTCGCTTCATTAACCCGTCCAGCCCCGGCTAGTTTTGTAATGTTTGTTCACCAGAACCCGGCCGGTTTTCAAAAAATTGTTTTATTACAGAAACAATAGCGAATGGGTTAGGAATGAAGGAAACACCACAAAAAACCGCTCAAAAAGCTTAAAGAATGGTCCTACAGAGCCCCCGAAAACGTATTTTACAAGAGTAAAAAATTGAAGGCAATTACCCAAAAAAAAAAAAAGTTATTGCGCGCTCACGCGCACGCACGTGGACTTTGAGAGTTTTCAACCATCGGCACGGTTGCGTGGGATACGTACACAGTTCCCATACAAATCTGAGCCCTCTTGAGTGGCTACACCTGAGGTTACGGTCGGCGCAATTAGGGTGACGCGCCAGGCGCGTCTCTGGGGCTGTGCGTTACATACATCGCCGCTGGGGCTGTACGGGTTAAAGGCTATTCGACTGTACTTGCACCTTTAACTGACTTATTATCTAAGGACAAGAAGTTCCGGTGGGTTCCTGAGTGTGCAGAGGCGTTTTTCTTGGTGAAACACCTGTTATGTACCCACCCCATACTCAGGGCCCCGGACTTCAGCAGACCTTTTCAGCTGGCGACTGATGCCAGTGGCGTAGGGGCTGGGGCTGTCTTGTTACAGACAGATGATGAAGGTATCGAACATCCAGTGAGTTTTTACAGTAAAAAATTCAATAGTGCACAAAGGAATTACTCTGTAATTGAAAAAGAACTCCTGGCGATAGTGCTGGCGCTCAGGCACTTCGATGTATGTTCCTGCTTTCGGACCAGTTGTAGTGGTTTATACCGATCATCACCCTCTGAAATTCTTGAATCAGTTTCAAAACCGGAATATGAGGCTGACCAGGTGGTCACTCATGCTTCAGGAGTATAATCTGGACATACGCCATATTGCCGGTTCTGATAACGTGATAGCGGATTGTTTTTCAAGGGTGGATGATGTTGGTTAGACTGCCACAGGATTGAGGGTTGAGTGTGGAGGAAAATAGGCTGTCACTGTAGTTCAGCCGAAAAAAACAAATTAAAAAAGCAAAAACTTTATAAAAACTCTTTATTTTTTTATAACG
Source organism: Paralithodes platypus (assembly GCA_032716605.1). NCBI lineage: Eukaryota > Metazoa > Arthropoda > Malacostraca > Decapoda > Lithodidae > Paralithodes > Paralithodes platypus. The sequence continues at coordinate 18,754,818 of CM064547.1, read as the reverse complement.
TGTAGAATTTTGTATAAGATGTTGTAGCAGTATCTAAGTTGAATGTTTTCGCTTATTGTCGCTGAGTTAGTTGAACTTGCTCGGTGGAGCATACAGTCTTTATTTGTTTTTATATATGATGCCTTGTGTCGCAACAGTGTGTGGTACTATGAGAAGCTTTCTGTTAGATATGAAGAACTTAGTCAAGGGTCTTATATCTTGGGGGAGGTGTGACGCTTCTGCATAGTAACCACGTGCGGGCATGCGCGCGCGTCGGCTGCCCAGCCGTTTAGAAACCGGCTGGTGGTAGCCGGCCGGTAGGCTTTCCCTTAGTATATATCCTACGACAATGTAACTAATGTCTGGGATATTCTTATGTTGTTTCACAGCTTGAAGCTGCCCTTATTCTTAACCAACGCATCTTAGTATATTTTATTCTCGATAGTTGATTGTTTCATTATAATATATAAGATGTAAGTCTAGTGAGAGTGGGAGGAGACGAGCGGGAGAGAGAGACCGGCTTGGGGACGTTGCTTCGCGCGGAGAGTCCAGCTTGGGACGAGCCTGAAGCGTTGCCACATGCATTTGATTGCAATTTTAGGCTTAGTTTCGACTCACGCACGGGGTAGAGGATTTTGACCAGGCAACAGTGTTGAATGTTGCCAAGCCTGGGATGTATTCTGCATGCCTAGGGCGGGGTCCAGACAGATCCATGACTCAGAGCTCACCTCATTGTCGTACCCTTCGGACCCCCTTGATATCTATCCCTCTCAACCCCACTTAGAAACGGTCTCTCTTACTTTGTATACCTTCTTTCCACTACTTCACCAATCTATTTAATTATCCCATCCCCTTGATAGACCTTATATCTATTATTGTATTAACGACGAGCTCTCAGATAACTAGATAGGATTTTGGGCCTTATGCAGAGATGTAATTGTTAATGAGACCTAGGAAGCTTTTTTTGTTGTCTCATATTTGGTGGTTTTATGCTTGCTAGTGTGTTCTTGTGTCAGGTTAGCAGGGGCTAGACCGGACGGGAGGCTTTTTGCGATCCTTTAAGTAAAGTCTGCTGGTGCGAGTCCCGTGGACCCGCACGACTTTACTAGGATACCCGTGGGAGTCTGGGGGCATTTTCTTGTCTGTGTCCCTGTGTGTCTAGCGTTGTGTTGTGTGAGGGCCATTGCCTAGTCCACTCAGCACTGCGCTAGCACGTCTTGCTTTTGTTTTAGGGTCGCCAGGAGAGAGTCAGATACTTGCGATCTGAGTCTCTCAAGAGAGCACCCTTTCAATTAGTGTAATTCGGCGCACAGACCTGGGAACGTCCCTAGGCTAGAGCAGGTAGCTCAGCCCGGGTATCCGAAGCCTATATCCTTCCGGCTAGACCTCTGCCACCTGGCAGATTAACAGCTAGGGGTTTATTATCTCTGTATGCTTGTTATTGTGCCACAGATTACCGTTTTTGTGAGCATTGTGAGTCAGGGTGTGGCTTAGAGACTCTGTCCGAGCAGGCTTGCCTGACTAAGAGTGAGAAGCACACCTGTATGTGGTTATGTTGCGAGTTGCTACCTTTATTTAATTTAACCAATTAATCTGAAGATATTTAAACTAAGTTAAGTCTGGATATGAGATAACACAAATTATTCATAACATTATTTTATTATGAATGGACAACATATTTTCGTCAACATAATACACAACATTTGCATCCTTTATAAGCCAGTTTAGAGTGTGGGAGGCTAACAAACTTCAAAGTGTGAGCGAAAAGACTTCAAGGTGTGGGCTAACGAACTTCATTGTTTGGGCTAATAAATTCCTAGTGTGGGCGAAAAGATACGTCGGCGAATACACCGTAAACCCTATAATATCTTAAATTATTTAATATACGGTACCGAATGAAATAGTTCGGTCGCATTATTTTATTTTACTAACTATTATGCGATCTTATTCAAATTAGGAAGGACGTCTATCAGTTATAGTGCTACAAACCATCTCAATGAACCTTAGCTAACATGACCCTTCCTAAGCAGTACAAAGCCGTCTAAATATATTTGAAATATATAACAGATTACAGGTACTGCAATATATATATATATATATATATATATATATATATATATATATATATATATATATAGTGTATATATAATACGTGTAGGCCTATGTGTGTGTCAAAATAAACGGAAACATTTCCCTGTAGTTGCTAGAGAGCAAATTAATTGCATCCATCTTTACTGCTTAGATGAGAGAGAGACAGAGAGAGATTTACATAGATACACTGGCCACACAGACCTTACGATCCAAACGAGGTGGTCAGGACTTAATTCTAGTAGAGATGGCATATCCGATGGAAAAGGAAAGTTGAAGGAAAGGATAGAAAATAAGAAGGCTCTCTCCCTACCCTCCGTCCCACCGGCAATTGCCCTACATGAAAAAGTTGGAAGTGATTAACCTTGCTGGGCTTCGAAATCACCAGAAGTGGGAGAGAGAGAGAGAGAAAGAAAGAGAGAGAGAGAGGGGGGCAGGGTACCCGTGATCTCTGTACAGGACAGTAGATGTGGAAACTGTGGTATTGAGATGCCTTGGTATTGAATTGGCTTGGTATTGAGCTGGTATTGGTATTGAGCTCACACCGAAAATCAACACCTTATGCATCGCACCACAAAGACAGTTAACACCTTAAGAGCAGCCTATGCGGTTTATTTATATGTACCGCCCAGCGGGGTGTTTTTAGCCAAAATAGGGCTGTTTACGTGATCATTTTCATGCCTAAATAAGACCCAGAACGTAAAACAAGTATCTATCCCTGAAATGGCATAAACAGAGCTTTCGAATGACACCATAACGATCCTTTTATGATGGCTAGTTTTCTTGCAATAACCGTGCAACGCGAGTGCAAAAAGCATGTAATTAGGCACTTTCCCCATACAATTCCTTATAGCGAGTGAGAGAGGGAGGGAGGTGAGATTCGTGTCAGTAGGTTCGCCGCGGTGGTCTGGAGCAGTCATACGCTCGCTACTCTCCTGCCACCACTTGTCTCTCTCTCTCAGCAACATTACGTGCTGAAATTGCCACTCGAGTTATGTCGAGCGCCGCCACATAGTCCAGCTTTATTTAACTCGACTTATGTGGTGAGCCGCTAATTAAGGGTTAAAGGATGGTGGACACTGCCTACGATTTATTATGCAACTTCGAATCCTGCATATCAATCTAAGCATGTACACACATCCCAACTGCAACTCACGTAGGCTATGCATATGTGAATGGAAAGAGCAATTAATGGGGCCTTAACCACTAGGGAAGTCCTCTCGATAAATTACCCCTGAACCAATATCAATGATTATGTTCCTTCCAACAACCAACTATACTCCTAAAATCGATTAATGACATTTACAAACACATGTGGCAGTCCGTGGATTCGAACCCAGGACGCTCACACCGAAAATCAACACCTTACGTATCGCACCACGAAGACAGTTAAAGGATGGTGGACACTACGATTTATTATGCAACTTCGAATCCTGCATATCAATCGAAGCATGTACACACATTCCAACTGCTGTTGGGAAATTAGCTGCTGCTTCTATGATGTTGGTTTTCTCATCGCTTTCCTTTTGTGTAGTTTGCTCATGGAACTTGTGTAAGATTTTGGAAGCAGTGCTGTGGAAAGTAAATAAAAATCCCCATTGATCTCAGTGATGACTATTCTGTCCTTGAAGTGTTTCTTGACTTCACTCTTCATATGTGGAAAGCTGTATGGTTCAATATCAGTATCTCTGAGGTACTCTTTCATCTTGTCCATCAGATCAGTTATGGTCACCTGCTCATCATCATTATTTTCAAGATACTCTGCTACTGCTTCAAAGGCTTCAGATTTCAGAGAGTCTTTAGGCCTACCAATAGCACTTACGCTGACTCTTTTGCACTTTGTTGTGCTATGTTCTGTGTTTTTCTGAAACATTCTTGGCACTTGCTTTCCTGTTCGAAAGTTAATACTACAAATGTTGTGGTGCACTGCATCTGCAGCTGGTAGATCATGAGCAAAAATGACTCTGCCTTTTACAGTATCAGCCCATTCACCTTTGAACTCATCACAGGACTTGAGTATTTTCTCCTGGAAATCAATTGTTCTGACTGGAATAAGTTTATGTTCTAGCTTTTTTCCTTTGTATGCATCAGGGCATCCACAGAATATGCAGTCATCTTTATAGGTGAAAGTTGATTCCTCCGATCTACGTGTTTTCTGTTGATGTTCTGGTTCACCAGAAAGTTTCCGTTTGTTGTGACATTGTATTGCTCTTGGATTGGTAAATTCACTTCTGCATTTGATGTGAACAGCCTGACCAGGAATAACATTTATCTGAGTACCTCTTGCTTTGCAGGCATTCAGGATACCATCACAACCCTTTTGTGTCAATGTAGCAGTTTGCTCTCCAATTGACAATGGCCTCTCACAAAATAGGCAGAAATCCATTTCTGTTCTGTACTTTTTTCAATTCTACTTTTTTCTATCTCCTACTTGGGTTAGATGACACTCTGAAATAGAAGAAATAGTTCTACTTATTATATAGGCAAACAGTTGCAAAGTTTTTACATAGCAAAGCAAGAAATTGATAGGAATGAGATAGAGAGAGACAAAAGTAAGAATACTAGTTTACAGGTATCCAGTTTCTGCAATAAATTGATCGCTTAAAGGTACCACAACCAATAGAATAGTAAGAGCACCTCTACATACCAGTTTAATAATTGAATACTAGGCCTAAACTTGTACTTTCTATTCTACATGCAACAATACATTTGATTATTGTTTGAGGTAAGGCAAAATATCCATTTAGAATACAACAAAATGACATTTTTAAATGATTAAATGTGAACAAGTTATATTCTTGCATGTGTTTTTCGAATAACAAAAATAGGTCAAGATCCGCCTTAAACTATTCAATCACTCTAATATTCACTTCAACTATTTAAAACACAATATAAATAAAGTAGAAGTGCCGCTTTGCCCAAAATCAAAACGACATATCCAACTCTGCGATGGGTTACCATCATCACTTCTGTTACCACCATTATAACTACTACTATCACCATCATCACTACTGCTATCACCATCATCACTACTGCTATCATTACTACAACAGTCACCATCACCATTACTATCAACATCGTCACTAACATCACTACTTTCATCATTATCACTACAACTATCACCATCATCACTACTATTATCACCATCACTTACAATCATCATTACTACTGTCACCACTATCACTTGTTACGACTGGGGTTTAAATATATCAGGGCTCTTATTCATTGGACTAGTAATGGCATAAATGTTACAACGGAAAGCGCTAGCTCCAACCTCTGATGTATATTCCCAGTGAACAAAGAACACACATACTCTACAGAGTTCTATATGCAATAATAGGCTATCAAACTCTCAATAAATGTGCGTCTACTCTAGGCTTAATGTTATGTGAAAACAGCCTATTACTACCTATAACCGGAGGTGCTTGGTTACGGTATGCAAAGTAAGGTGGTAAGAGAAGTTACAGCTTACGTTACTTTAATCGATAAATGTCAGGCACTCCTGCATGGAAGAAAGTGCACTAAAGTCCTTCAACACTAACAAGGAATCTTCTTTAAATGTTAGATGCTATAAAGATGCTCGTATCGGAAATGGAACCCAAAAAGGCAGGCAGCGGAACAATGCTCGTGCAGGCTATGCACACAAAAAGGCAGAATATATAATGCCGTCGGAGCCAAGAATATCCTAAACACTACAACAATAATAATCGCCACGACAATGCAGTAGTCCTATCAACAAAAAGAGCATAAGTCGTTTGTGTCTCCATACATCAAACTAGGCTGCGAAATGCTTGTGTAATCATAAATGGGTATGCATAAAAAGAGTAATTAGGTTAATATACTTAATGTCTACTGTGACTGATAAAGTCTAGCTAGAGTCAATGATACAAGATACTGGTGCGCATGGCATGCCGCATAGCCTAGTGCAAATCTCAAGTCTGTGCGTCAAATATTACGTTATAGGGAAGGGTAGCTCTCTTGAGAAACCTTAATACCGAAGTATTAAGCGTTCTCCTGGCGTACCTCAAAGACAAACAACGAGCTTAGAACAGTGCAGAATGGTATAGGCAAAAAGCCCTCATTCGTGCATGCTCTACTCTCAATGGCACACAGACTAGAATTTACTCAATCAACTCCAGTTCTCAGGTAGGTCGTGCAGCTTTTTCCTAAAGCCAGCACTCATAGGAAACAATACCTTATAATATCCGACCCCTAGTCTAGCATTATCTAATCCAGCAGAACACTAATAATTAAAGGAAGCAGTACTAAACAATATGAATGCCAACCAATGCTTCGTGATCCACTTATCTTAACAACTAACATACAAGGGTTATATCAGACCTTAACGCACAATACAACTGGCCAGCATGAAGCTGATTTTGCAGAGTTAACCAGAGGGGGTATAATATTAATAAAAGGTGGTGAAAGATATGAAAAAAGAGAGAGGTAGGCAGAGGAAAAGATTCTCAGGTGCGGAGCGGGAGACAGGTAGCAAGGAAAAAGGATGGATGCGTTCTAGAAACCAGATCTGAGGGAGAGAGTGGGGCGGAACTGTATATATACTCGCACTAGCTCGAGGCGCGTGGGAAAAAAGCGGTTACAAGTCCTCTAGCCACTAGCAAGGGAGCTAACAGCATGGTAAGGACCTCTCTAAACCAACCCCCACGAGGCAGCCAGCCGTGACGTCATCGAGCGGGACAAAAACACTGCGCGCTCCCTCTCACTCTGTTCTACTCTCTCTCTCTCTTCCAGATCCCATCATTACTGGTTAATGATAAAACATATACTTTACAATTAAATATATAAAGCCTTGACATGGGTGAAAACAAAGAGCCTTTCTGGACTGCCCATGACAAGCTTTCATATGAAATAAAGCACACTCTAATACATAAACTGTAGCCCCATCCACTGCCCTGGCGATCCTAGCGAGTCACTGTAGGACAAGCCATGCGGTTCTAACGGAGTGGTTAACGTCACACCCCCCCCCAAGATTTTTCTCAGAGGCCCCAAGGCTCACAAAAATCTGATGGTTAGAACCCATGCTATATCTCCACTTCCCATCACCCAGCGGCAGTAAAATATCTGGCACAGTTCTTCAACAAAACATTTTTCAAAATTATAACCCTCCCCAACACCATAGGTTAAATTATATGTAGTTATGCTCCTCAAGAGCGAGCTTCTCTAGCCCAGCATTCTGAGAGGAGTGCAACTCAGAATTACTGTTATAACATACTAAAAAAATTCAACTATCAAAGAAAGAGTTTTTATTTGATTTTTATGTTTATAATTTGTTTATTTCGGCTGCACTATAGGGGCAAGCCTAGTTTTTTCTTCTATACCAAACGCTCAACTCCTGCTTTACGACCCAATACGCTGGGCTACAACCGCGAACCAACAAGCACCAAGCGCAAAATACTATCCAAACTAAAGCAGGAGGCTACCCGTGTGTCAATCTACCCAGGATCATATACCCTTGAACGACCATCTGCAAACACGTTGTCACAACCGGCAATATGGCGTATGTCCAGGTTATATACCAATAACCTTAGTGACCACCTGGTCAGCCTCATATTCCGATTGTGAAACTGGTCCAAGAACTTGAGAGGGTGATGATCTGGGTAAACTACAATGACCGGACCATAGGCTGGAACATAGACCTCGAAATGCCCCAGCGCAAGCACAACCGCCAGCAGCTCCTCCTCGACAACAGAGCAGCTCCCCTGGGCCGAATTGTACTTCTCCGAGCAGAAACTAACAGGATGCTCCAGCCCATCATCGTCCTTTTCCACAAGGCCGGCACCAACCCCCACACAACTAGCCTCCGTTGCTAGTTGGAAAGGTAGGCTAAAGTCAGGGGCCCTGAGGATCGGGTGAGTGCACAACAGGTGGTTTACTTCTCTAAACACCTTCTCACACTCAGGCGCCCATTTGAACTTCTTATCCTTCCAGTTATCCTCCACCTGAGCTTGACTGTCCCGTTCTCCTTCTCCACCTTGACTGCTAAACGTCATCACAGGCACAGTGAGAGGCTCAGGGGGGTGCCTCCCATACTCCTTCATGGGATTAACATGACATAACTGATTGCGCTTCCGTCTGTCTGGAGTGGCTACCAAGTAATCCAGGTCTGATAGCTCCTCCACCACCCTATAAGGACCAGCGTACTTCGCGGATAAGGGGTGACCTACAAGGGGCAGTAGAATCAACACCTCCTGACCCACGTGAAACTCCCTGAGTTCAACCTTGAGGTCGTACCTGTCCTTCCTGAGGGCCTGAGAGCTAGTCAAATTACGGCCAGCCAACTCCAGACTGCGCAACATCCGTTCTCGACTGTTGAGGACACACTTGAGCATAGAACAAGGTTTTTCTGCGCCCTCCCATACTTCTTCAACCATATGGAGGGGCCCTCTGACACGGTGTCCAAAGACGAGCTCATTAGGGCTGAATCCCAAACTCTCCCCAGGTACCTCCCACACAGCAAACAAAACACATGGCAGGCCAAGATCCCAATCCCTCCCACTCTCAAAGCAACAACAACGAAGCACAGACTTCAAGGCTGAGTGCCATCGCTCTAACACACCCTGGCTCTCCGGATGATACGCAGACGACACAACCCCAACAATCTCATGCTGCGGCATTGCTTGAACCAAGAGGCTAGAAGTGAAGTTGGGTCCCTGGACTGACTGAATCCCCTGCGGGTAACCATACCGGGAAAAATACACTAGCAAGCTTCGGACCACCGTCTTCGCCGACCCATTTCTCATAGGGTACGCGTCAGGGTACCTTGTTGCTACATCTCCCGGCTGTGCATCACTGTCCTCCTTCAACTCTTTCGTCTTTTTAAGCCCATTCTCTGCCTTTTCCACAACAGTTACTGGGTCTTCTTCAGACTCGATATTTGGTCCTAATACTGAGTCCCCGAGAAGGTCCGTTGACACTAAACTCTCAACCGCATCAACTTTCAACCCCTTCTCGGTACCCTTCCTCCGCTGATCTAAAGATTGTTGACCAGAATGTGACTCCCTGGATGCAGGATCTCCGGTGACAACACACGCCATAGGCTGCACCGGACACTTCTCAACCCACTCCTGCTCCTCCCTACTCACGTCGGCAGCTTCTCGACAACGACTAAGGGTGGAGCCTCAGAAGTAGGCCCCGCAAAGTCGTTGCCAAGAAGGAGGTCGATGCCCCCAACAGGTAACTTCTCTACAATTCCTACATCCAGGTCACGAGTCACACCATCAACTTCCACCTTCATTCTTACAAGCGGGTATGACCTTGTCACATTAACTCCCTGAACCACAACCACCCGCGCAGTATTGACAGGTTTACCAGTTAAATTTCTCAACAGTGTTTGCGATGCCCCAGTGTCACGCAAAATTTTCACCTCATGTCTTCTACCCCCCCACTCCACACAACCGAGTCCCCTGTGGTCACTAAAGGCATCACGGACAGGGAATAAGCCTTCCGGATCCTTCTGCACTGGCAGTGTATTTACCTCGGAAGAAATGCCTCTAACAAACTCCGATGTCCTCTTGAACACTCCAATGCCGTGAGCAAAAGACACGGCTGCCAGAGGAGGTCGACTAAGGCACTCATTTGCCTTATGACCCTCCTGGTGGCAACTAAAACACATACATTTTGGTTTCGGCTTATACTGTGATGTAAAAGGTCCCTGACTTTTCACATACGGTGTGGTGTAAGGTTTGGATTCAGTTTTAGTTTCATGGCTCTTCTGTTTAAATGTGTCATTGTTCCGGGGAGGGGGAGGATAACGGTCCTTAGCACTTACATCGTACTTCTGTGAGGACCCGCAACCCCGAATCAACGACAGCCGTCGATCAGCCATTTCTGCTGCTTCGACTAGAGTTCTTGGGTTTTTCTCCTTCAAGTTCAAAGTTAGATCACCGCCCGTGCTCATAAAGAACTGCTCCAACATCATTAACTGCTTAATCTCATCAAATGTTGTGACCTTCTCAGATCGGAGCCAGTTCCCCATAGCATCGGACAAGTACCGGGCGTGTTCCAAAAAGGTGCTATCTCTTCCCTTAGTTACACCCCGGAACTTCAAACGGTACGTTTCTGGTTGCAGTTCGTAAGCCCTCGGGACAGCCTCCTTGAGATCCTCATACACAATACATGACTCCCAAGGTAACGCATCGTAGGCTTTAAGACTCTTGCCACTTAATCTAGAGGATACAAGTGCTGCCCATTTATTCTCTGGCCACTGGTGTTCCTGGCACTTCTTCTCAAAGCGTGCGAAAAATTCTGTTACCCCACTCTCAACAAACGCCGGAACCAGTTTCAATAAGTGCGAGACAGACTGATCAGGAGCACGGTTACGGTTTAAAATTACCGGTGGTCCCCCCAGGGGCAACCCACCCTCATTAACCATTTCACCATACTGCTGTTCCTCAGTTTCGACATTACGTATTGTGTCTCCATTCTCCTCTGATCCGGTATAAGACATGATGCTCACACAAAATTTCCCACCTCAATATTCAGAAAAGAAGCACCCCAAACTCTTATACCTCAATATACACACACAAATTGTCGGAAATACTCGAGGGCTATACTATGTTGCAAAAAAAAAATTATTCTTGCTGATCCCCGCAAAATATTCCCCAAAACAACAAATGTTCCCTGCTAATAAATGTAGGTTCACCAAATCCTAGGTAAGGTCGCCATTTGTTACGACTGGGGTTTAATTATATCAGGGCTCTTATTCATTGGACTAGTAATGGCATAAATGTTACAACGGAAAGCGCTAGCTCCAACCTCTGATGTATATTCCCAGTGAACAAAGAACACAAATACTCTACAGAGTTCTATATGCAATAATAGGCTATCAAACTTTCAATAAATGTGCGTCTACTCTAGGCTTAATGTTATGTGAAAACAGCCTATTACTACCTATAACCGAAGGTGCTTGGTTATGGTATGCAAAGTAAGGTGGTAAGAGAAGTTACAGCTTACGTTACTAATGACTTTAATCAATAAATATCAGGCACTCCTGCATGGAAGAAAGTGCACTAAAGTCCTTCAACACTAACAAGGAATCTTCTTTAAATGTTAGATGCTATAAAGATGCTCGTATCGGAAATGGAACCCAAAAAGGCAGGCAGCGGAACAATGCTCGTGCAGGCTATGCACACAAAAAGGCAGAATATATAATGCCGTCGGAGCCAAGAATATCCTAAACACTACAACAATAATAATCGCCCCGACAATGCAGTATTCCTATCAACAAAAAGAGCATAAGTCGTTTGTGTCTCCATACATCAAACTAGGCTGCGAAATGCTTGTGTAATCATAAATGGGTATGCATAAAAAGAGTAATTAGGTTAATATACTTAATGTCTACTGTGACTGATAAAGTCTAGCTAGAGTCAATGATACGAGATACTGGTGCGCATGGCATGCCGCATAGCCTAGTGCAAATCTCAAGTCTGTGCGTCAAATATTACGTTATAGGGAAGGGTAGCTCTCTTGAGAAACCTTAATACCGAAGTATTAAGCATTCTCCTGGCGTACCTCAAAGACAAACAACGAGCTTAGAACAGTGCAGAATGGTATAGGCAAAAAGCCCTCATTCGTGCATATTCTACTCTCAATGGCACACAGACTAGAATTTACTCAATCAACTCCAGTTCTCAGGTAGGTCGTGCAGCTTTTTCCTAAAGCCAGCACTCATAGGAAACAATACCTTATAATATCCGACCCCTAGTCTAGCATTATCTAATCCAGCAGAACACTAATAATTAAAGGAAGCAGTACTAAACAATATGAATGCCAACCAATGCTTCGTGATCCACTTATCTTAACAACTAACATACAAGGGTTATATCAGACCTTAACGCACAATACAACTGGCCAGCATGAAGCTGATTTTGCAGAGTTAACCAGAGGGGATATAATATTAATAAAAGGTGGTGAAAGATATGAAAAAAAGAGAGAGGTAGGCAGAGGAAAAGATTCTCAGGTGCGGACGGGGGACAGGTAGCAAGGAAAAAAGATGGATGCGTTCTAGAAACCAGATCTGAGGGAGAGAGTGGCGAGGAACTGTATATATACTCGCACTAGCTCGAGGCGCGTGGGAAAAAAGCGGTTACAAGTCCTCTAGCCACTAGCAAGGGAGCTAACAGCATGGTAAGGACCTCTCTTAACCAACCCCCACGAGGCAGCCAGCCATGAAGTCATCGAGCGGGACAAAAACACTGCGCGCTCCCTCTCACTCTGTTCTACTCTCTCTCTCTCTCCCAGATCCCATCATTACTAGTTAATGATAAAACATATACTTTACAATTAAATATATAAAGCCTTGACATGGGTGAAAACAAAGAGCCTTTCTGGACTGCCCATGACACAAGCTTTCATATGAAATAAAGCACACTCTAATACATAAACTGTAGCCCCATCCACTGCCCTGGCGATCCTAGCGAGTCACTGTAGGACAAGCCATGCGGTTCTAACGGAGTGGTTAACGTCACACACTACTACTATACCCACCATCACTACTACTAGTACTATCACCATCATCAGTAGTACTACTACTGTCATCATCATCACTACTAGTCACCATCGTTACTACCATCATCATCACTACTGTCATAATTATCACTACAAGTATCACCATCATCACTACTATTATCACCATCATCATTGCTATCACCATCATACCTGCTATTACTACCATCTCTGCTACTGTCATCATCAATTATATCACCATCATCACTACTACTATCACCATCATCATTAATAATATCACCAAGAATACTGGAGGATTTGGCCCGATAACAACTCGCCCCCGACGGGGGGCGACTATTGACCAACCGAATTTGCCTGCAAAATTTGGTGACGATACATTAACCCGTTCAGTACCAGTTTCCTTTTCATTTTATACTGGATAATAATAGACGATTGTATTTAGTTTAATTACCAGGCTTTCAACTATCCAAATAAATCTTTTTCCACCACAGATCCTTCTTAAGCTCTACAAAATCGTCTAATTAAAGCTAGAATATGATAAACAAAAGATGTCTCCACTACAGAAAGGGTTTAACAGTCTAGGAAAAGTTTTGGGAAATTGATTAACACTCTAATTTTGATCTTTGACCTTTGACCTTATGTATTACAATATTTGTATATGAAATGTATATATATATATACAGTAGGGTATATAACTATATATAGATACAGTATATATATATATATATATATATATATATATATATATATATATACTGTAAATGTTATTAAATGTAAAATGCAACTAACAGTCAGCTTATCAAAATTTGAGTATTTTTCATGATGAAGGTTGACTTTTGACTCTGACCTGTGTCCTTGACCTTTATGTAGGACTAGCAGGGGTACCCGGCGTTGCCCGGGTAATCACCATAATCACCATCACTACTACCACCACTACTACTACCATAATCACCATCATCAATCACTACTACCACAATCATCACAATACTACTACTACCATAATCACCGGCCTCGGCCTCCCTGTGCCTCATTACGGCGACCTTGATTTCAGCCGCTGAATGACCTCCGATTTTGGGTCTTACCTCATCCGTACCCCCATTTTGTGGGGCTGCGAACAACTTTGGTTCCATACACTTTTTCGATCGGAGGCCTCCTTCTGCCCCAAACGGTAATTTAAAAAAAAAAAATCAATTTTGTTTCAATTTCGGCCTCGAAACGACCTCCGATCGTGGCATCGCCCCCTCTATGACCTGACCCAGGTCAATTGACACCCACATGCAAACTTTCAGCTCCCCAGGTCCAAAACTGCGGCCGCCTATTAAGAACACACAGACAGACACACACAGACACAGACAATAAAAAATATTATATAGATTATAGTTTTTGCTTGCATTGATGTAACCCTGGAAAATCAAATAAGCGTGCCGAACTTCATTAAAAATAATCAACTAGTTCCAGAGGTATTAAAGGAATGGCTGACCATGACCTTTATCTTGACCTTCATGATGTCTGAAAATGTAACATTCTAATTTGCATTTAAAGCACAACTGTATCAAAGAATTTTGTGAAGTTCCCATGAAGTCAATAAATTAGCATATTGACCTTATATTTGACCTCGACCTGTGACCTTGACCTATCAAATGAAAATATGAATACTCTTGTATGACCTTGTCCTAGGAATTCCAATGATGCATGATATGCTTAGTGAGAATCTTACATTATATAGGAAATACTAGCAAAAATCATATTTTGATCTTTAACCTTGACCTTTCACCTTGACCTTTGACCTTAGAATTTCTTATCGAGGAATTAGCTTAACACCAATGTTTGTATCAACTAGCATTATGAATATGGTGTAATTCGTATAAAAACTTATAGATTACAACTAGTGATCATATACTGTGACCTTGACCTTTTACTTTTGACTACGAATATAATACATATATTTGGATGGTCGTCACATTGACCAACTGAATTTGCCTGTACAATTGGGTGACACTACATTAAACAGTCTAGGACGAGTTTAGGGAAAATGACAAACACTTGTTTTTAACCTTAACCTTTGACCTTAACTATTAAAATATGTATGTGAAATTATGATATATATGTTATTTAAGTATTAAGCAACTAACACAGACAGTTTTCCTAAATTTTAGTATTTTTTAAAATAATAATAGTTGACCTTTGACCTTTTCCTTTGACCTTGATCTTTATGTAAGAGTACATTTATGTCTGCATTGACATTGCCTATGAAAATCAAATAAGCATGCATAAATTCATTAAAACCCATCAGTTAGTTTCATATATATTAATACAATTGTTGACCATGACCTTTGATCTTTATTTTGATCTTTATGATGTCTCAAAATGTATTATTTTCCTTTAGATTTAAAGTGTAACTATCTCACCAAATTCTGTTAAGTTTACATGATAAGTAAAGACAATAGCATATTGACCGTTTATTTGACCTTGACCTGTGACCTTGACCTTGACCTTTCACATCAAATTGTATGCTTTCTTGTATGACCTTGGCCTAGGTATTCCGAATATACATGATAAACCTATTGAGAATCAAACAGTTAATATAAGAAATACTAGTGAAAAATTATTTTGACCTTTGACCTTGATCTTTGACCTTACCCTTTAGAATATTTATCTAACATTTGTGCAATAAGATATCAAAGTTACCAGTTACTTGTATGGTGAAAATGAAGATATTTGGGTAAAATAAAAATATATAGTAAAAGTTGACCTTTGACCTTGACCTGTGACCTTGACCTTTATGTAAGAGTACATGTTTTGTTTTATTGACATTGCCCAGGAAAATCAAATAAGCATGCCTAATTTCATTAAAACCCATCACTTAGTTTCATATATATAAATAGAATCGTTGACCATGACCTTTGACCTTTACATTGACCTGTATTATGTCAAAATATAGTATTTTCCTTTTCATTTAATGTGCACCTATCTCACCAAATTGTGTGAAGTTTGCATGAAAAGTAAAGAAAATAGCATTTTGACCTTTTATTTCACTTTACCTTTGACCTTGACCTTACATATGGCATTGTATACTTTCTTGTATGACATTGGCCTAGGTATTCCGAATATACATGATAAGCCTAGTGAGAATCAAACTGTTAATTATTATGTTCCTTCCAACAACCAACCATACTCCTAAAATCGATTAATGAAATTTACAAACACATGTGGCAGTCCGTGGATTCGAACCCAGGATGCTCACACCGAAAATCAACACCTTATACATCGCACCACGAAGACAGTTAAAGGTTGGTGGACACTGCCTACGATTTATTATGCAACTTCGAATCCTGCATATCAATCTAAGCATGTACACCCATCCCAACTGCAACTCACGAAGGCTATGCATATGTGAATGGAAAGAGCAATTAATGGGGCCTTAACCACTTAGGGAAGTCCTCTCGATAAATTACTCCTGAACCAATATCAATTATTATGTTCCTTCCAACAACGAACCATACTCCTAAAATCGATTAATGAAATTTACAAACACATGTGGCAGTCCGTGGATTCGAACCCAGGATGCTCACACCGAAAATCAACACCTTATACATCGCACCACGAAGACAGTTAAAGGTTGGTGGACACTGCCTACGATTTATTATGCAACTTCGAATCCTGCATATCAATCTAAGCATGTACACACATCCCAACTGCAACTCATGTAGGCTATGCATATGTGAATGGAAAGAGAAATTAATGGGGCCTTAACCCGTACAGCCCCAGCGACGCGTCTGACGCGTCGGCGATGTATGTAACGCACAGCCCCAGAGACGCGCCTGACGCGTCACCCTAATTGCGCCGACCGTAACCTCAGGTGTAGCCACTCAAGAGGGCTCAGATTTGTATGGGAACTGTGTACGTATCCCACGCAACCGTGCCGATGGTTGAAAACTCTCAAAGTCCACGTGCGTGCGCGCGAGCGCGCAATAACCTGTTTTTTGGGATAATTGCCTTCAATTTTTTACTCTTGTAAAATCCGTTTTCGGGGGCTCTGTAGGACCATTTTTAAAGCTTTTTGAGCGGTTTTTCGTGGTTTTTCCTTCATTCCTAACCCATTCGCTATTGTTTCTGGAATAAAACCATTTTTTGAAAACCGGCCGGGTTCTGGTGTGCAAACATTACAAAACTAGCCGGGGCTCCACGGGTTAACCACTTAGGGAAGTCCTCTCGATAAATTACTCCTGAACCAATATCAATTATTATGTTCCTTCCAACAACCAACCATACTCCTAAAATCGATTAATGAAATTTACAAACACATGTGGCAGTCCGTGGATTCGAACCCAGGATGCTCACACCGAAAATCAACACCTTATACATCGCACCACGAAGACAGTTAAAGGTTGGTGGACACTGCCTACGATTTATTATGCAACTTCGAATCCTGCATATCAATCTAAGCATGTACACACATCCCAACTGCAACTCACGTAGGCTATGCATATGTGAATGGAAAGAGCAATTAATGGGGCCTTAACCACTTAGGGAAGTCCTCTCGATAAATTACTCCTGAACCAATATCAATTATTATGTTCCTTCCAACAACCAAACATACTCCTAAAATCGATTAATGAAATTTACAAATACATGTGGCAGTCCGTGGATTCGAACCCAGGATGGTCACACCGAAAATCAACACCTTATACATCGCACCACGAAGACAGTTAAAGGTTGGTGGGCACTGCCTACTATTTATTATGCAAATTCGAATCCTGCATATCAATCTAAGCATGTACACACATCCCAACTGCAACTCACGTAGGCTATGCATATGTGAATGGAAAGAGCAATTAATGGGGCCTTAACCACTTAGGGAAGTCCTCTCGATAAATTACTCCTGAACCAATATCTTATAAGAAATACTAGTGAAAACATTATTTTGACCTTTGACCTTGATCTTTAACCTTACCCTTCAAAATATTTATCTAAAATTTGGGCAACCTGATATCAAGGTTATCAGTAACTTGTATAGTGAAAATGAAGATATATGAGTAAACAGTAAAATAAATTGTAAAAGTTTACCTTTGACCCTGACCTGTGACAATGACCTTTAAATAAGAGTATTTAGTTTTTGTTTGTCATTGCCCCGAAAATCAAATAAGTATGCCTAATTTCATTAAAATCCATCAGTTAGTTTCATATACTGTATATTAATATAATAGTTGACCTTGACCTTTATCTTGACCTTTATGATATGTGTGTCCAAATGTATCATTTTGCTTTTCATTTAAAGTGGAACTATCTCACCAAATTTTGTGAAGTTTACATGAAAAGTAAAGACAATAGCATATTGACCTTTTATTTGACCTTGACCTGTGACCTTGACCTTTCTTATGGAATTGTATAGTTTCTTGTATTACCTTGGCCTAGGTATTCCGAATATGCATGGTAAGCCAAGTGAGAATCTAACAGTTAGTATAAGAAATACTAGTGAAAAACTGATTTTGACCTTTGACCTTGGACCTTACCTTTTAGAATATTTACCTAAGATTTGGTCAATACGATATCAAGGTTAGCAGTAACTTGTATAGTGAAAATGAAGACATTTGCGTAAAAACTAAATAATATGAAATATTGACCTTATTTTTAACCTTGACCTTTGACCTAAACCTTAAAGTTAAACGGAAAATTTCTTTTTGACTGACCATTGCATTGACCAAATTAATATACCTGTGAAATTTGGTGAAAATCCATTTAACGGTCTAGGAGGAGTTTTCGGACAGACAGACGGACGACGACGACGACGGACGACGACAGACAAGCTGAATGGTGGTGCACAGTATACGGGTGGGATATGTGTGCGCAATACCACTCTGCTTGGCAGAGTTGATAATGTTTGGCTGCATTGGTACAACATCTAAAATACCATTGGCATTGATTTGGACACCCTCATACCCTTTCAATTACCTTTTTTAATAGTGTTATGCTATTTTATGGGCTGGGTTAACTATCCCCTTAAAAAATATGTTCCACCAATTAGATGTTGATAAACTTTTGATTTTTGAATTACTTTATACCTAAGGAACCATAAAAAAAAGTTTCGAAACTATTGATATTTGTTTTGGGTATAACCACATATTGCCCGGACTATAAGTGTTGAGGACATGGGAACTTTACGATATGACCCTCCCTAATGGATAGATGAGCGTAAGAGTACCAGAGGGGTAGTTAATTAAAATAGGGCATATATATTGGTTATCAAACCTTCAGGATTATTAAGCCTGTCAAGTAATATTTTCAAGCCTGGAGCCACTTTTCGAAACCCCCAGTACCTTGCCCGAGGGTAGTTCGTGTCCCGTTTATATACAGTAGTTTTACATTATGGCCAATTAGGAAAACAATATGGCCTAATGATTGGGTAGATAACTCCGTTAAAAGGATGAGTGTTGAGTTAGCGTAATGAAGTCACATGACCGACTCACTGGGCACATTCTCGGCAATAATTCACAGCATTTATTGGCAAATTGTCTGTTTACACTTAATAAGTCCTGAACTGTCTGGAGGCAGAGAGATTTTTGGTGAATATGAATATGTTCTTGTATACGGTGCTAATAAGTAGTGATATTAGTATTTAATAATTGTATAAAAGAAATAATTCTAACTACTTGAATGGTTTACTTTGTGTGTTCATTAATGGTAGTGACTCATGGTGGAATTGACACAGACGGTCCTCATTGTCTCAAGCTTGTTACGTAGCCCGGAGTGAGCCATTACAACGATGAACATTAGATACAACTTCACATGGTTAGTTTGGCAGCTATATTAGAGTATGATACAGTACTAAACCATCAGTACATCGGTATGAACCTTTCAGGGGTCAATGGTAAATGTATTGGTATGAATCACTCGAATCATAATTATGTAAGGTTTTCGGCGAACAACCCCCCCCCCCTCGCTTTCTCTCTCTCTCCCTCTCTATCTCTATCTCTCTTTCTTTCTTTCAAATTTAGTAAAGCTAATAAGTGGCTCTGCATATGATACATTGCATTCCTTCATTAGGTGTTCGGAATACATGCAATTGGTGAGGTCCAGTGTTGCAGACATGTTAGTACTACACATTATATTACCAACATGTCTGCAACACTCTATCATTAACAACTTAATACGATGCTGCCTACTATGTTGTATTGTGTGTTGCAAACATGTTTTGTTGCCAGCGTGGACGCACCTTAACCCTTTCACGTTTATGACGCAATTTTTAGCCTATTAGGGATTCTTTAAAGCCTTCGTTACCATCAGGAGTATTTAGAAACCTTTAGTTTAGTTACGTCAACCTCTGTAGTTGTCTTTGAGTTAGCGGTGGGCAGAAAACTAATTTTGGAGAGGTAATTATACGAGTGAGAGAACTCTATTTCTTATTGCTAATCTGGCAACCTCTGCGTCATAAAAGCATGAAAGAGTTAACTGGGTGAGAGTGAGAGAAGGGAAGGAGGGTGTAGTTCTAGGGTCGGAGAGAAAAGGGTAGGGTTTCGGTGGGGGTATGGTAACAACAAGGAGAGGAGGTGGAGGGGATACCTCTCCATCTTGCATTGCTACAAACGCCTTAGCCCAGGGAAACTGAAACAAATTAATCCTGACGATTGTACCTTGAATTTGGCTCTATATCCCCATGTTAACTTGGGAGGGGGGAAAGGGGGAGAACTCAATTCAGACATATTTACCTTTTTGTCTCTTTCTTACACATAGAACAGAGAGAGTTACACAGAGTTACACAGATACTCATACCACACAGACCTTGCAGTCCCAACTAGGTGGTCCGGCCTTAATACTACTAAACAGGGGCAGTTTATAGTGGAAGAATAGGATAATACAGTAGAACGCTTTCCCCCACCCTCCGCTCCTTCTTATTAGCCGTACTGGAAGATAGGATAAAGTGCAACCTTATGGGTCAGGAAATACCCACAAGGAAAGTTTGTATATAGTATAGATATAAATTAGTTTGAAAGGGAAATTACACATGCCTATTGATTAATTCATATCAATCCAATCTTCATCAGATGATCGTCTAGTCTTTTCTTAAATGTATCAATTTAATTACTGTCGACCACCTCCCTTGGTAAACTATTCCACTCTTTAACCACATTGTATGTGAAGAAATGTGTCATATCTAAGGATGCCTTTCTTCTAATTAATTTAATTCCATTACCTCGTATTGCAGCACTGTTATTAATCATGAACAGTGCACTGGTATCTACTCTGTAAAATCCTTTAAGTATCTTAAAACACTCGATAAGTTGGCCTCGCAACCTTCGTTTCGAGATTTTTTTTTTTTTAATGTTTCTTAACCCTCCTGGCCCGGGCAGGCTCTCAAAATGACAGTGTGGGCTACCCGGGCGATCTGGCCGAAAAACGTCTAGGCCTAGGCTACCGTATTTTTGTTTAGTTTAACTGCTAGAAATTTCCCACGCATCTATAAATGTAGTGCAATTTCCAATCTGTAGACTGGCGTTGAGTAGAGCTCTCTATGTCAACTGGTTCAGTTGTGATGACGATTTCAGTGGAGAGCACTTGCAGGCGATGTTAGCAATATGACGATCTTTTCACTACTGAAACAACGACATACAGACATACAATAACAAACGAGTCTTCTCTTTCTTGTTTTCGGATGTGCGGTGACGTAACGATCGGCTTTGTTTACATGCGTCGGACGCACAGCATTCAGACTAAGCTGAATAGGCTTTCAAGCTTACAGATTTTAAAGTGACACCCGGGCTCCTGCCCTTAATTCGTGGTGTAATTTTAAAATGACAACCGGGCCAGGAGGGTTAATATGGCTTGTTTTTCAGAGAGGGAATTATTTTAGTTGCTCTACGCTGCACAGATTCGAGTTTTGTAATGTCTTTCTTGAGATACGGGGACCAGAACTGAACGCCATATTCAAGATGGGGTCTAACAATGCTTTTGAATAAAGGCAAACTAATGCTTTCGTTTTTATAGATAAACATTTTTTGATAAATCCCAAGGCTTTGTTAGTTTTATTCGCTGCAGCCACATTGTTTTGAGGATTTTAGGTTTGCTGATATAATAATACCAATATCTTTATCCTTAGAGTCTACTTTTATTGGTTGGCCTTTCATTTGATAATCATACTTTTTGTTTTTTGAACCAACGTGCACAATTTGACATTTGTCAACATTAAAGGGCATTTGCCACTTTTCTGACCATTCAACTACTTTAGTCGGACTGTAGGCTATTTCTGTCTTCCTCACTCAAGACTATGTTCCCTATTTTTGTATCGTCAGCAAATTTGGAGATAAAGTTATTCAGACCTACATCAATATCATTTATATAAATGATAAAATAAAATCGGGCCAAGGACCGATCCTTGAGGCACATCGCTAGAAACAGGCACCCCCTTCCGATTCTATACCATTAATAACAACTCTGCTTTCTGTTTGCAAGCCATTGATAAGAATTACTCTTCATTCAGAGCATTTCTAGTTTGTCTAATATTTTTTTTGTGAGGTACCTTGTCAAACGCCTTTTGAAAATCAAGGTAGACTATGTCAAGCGCCTTAGTTGAGTCATTAAGAGTGAACAGAGAGAGAGAGAGAGAGAAGTTGTTCAATTCCGTCTGAGTGACTCACATTTACTCCAAGTTTGATTTCACGTTAACATTTATAGTTAGAGAGATGTGAAGCCGGAATGGGAAAAAAGGAATGGAAATGAGGAGGAGGTGAAGAAGGTGAGACAAGAGGAGGAAGAAGAAGAGGAAGAGGGAAGGAAGATGAAACAATGAAATACAAAGGAATACAAAGGACTTACAAATTGCAACAGACTTATTGGTCCATACGGGGATAACTACACTGATATGCTTACTAGCTACTAGGTAAAGACAAGGAAAGTAAAGCAGACGGTGGAAGAAAAAGAAGAAGAGGAAGAAGAAAAAGGGGAGGAAGAAGAAGAGGAGGAGGAAGAATAAGAGGAGTAGGAAGAATGAGAGGGGGAGGAAGGAGAAGAGGAGGAGGAAGAACGCGAGGAGGAGGAAGAAGAAGAGGAGGTGGAATAGGAGGAGGAAGAAGAAGAATCGGAGCGGCAGACGAATAGGATAAGGGGAAGTGGAATACAAATAGGAAGAGAGGTGGAAGAATAGAAGGAAGAAGAGAACTGGAAGTGGTGGGTTCTGAGGAAAATATGTGATTGATGGAGGGTAAGAACTGTGAGGATAAAGAAAAGTTCCAATGAGAGAGAGAGTTTTAGAGTTCGTAATTCAAATACAGAAACGACTGTCCCTGAGGAACATCTAAGGAGAGTTTTTAAGTTAAAACTTTAATCGTCCGGTGAATAGTTTAACCTGTTTCCAACTTCCGGTCTAAGAACTCGTATGGAAAGAAAATTGAATAAGTTTTCACCACACCATTATATTGGGAAAGTTAGCATTTAAAACATTACTTAAGCCGGTATCACTCGAGCGATTTTTCCCTCAACATTTATCCTCAACACTGATCTGGCAGCTTATGAGGTCAACTTACAAAATATTTCTTTGGCCTAAATTAATCTATCATCAGTCTAGTTTCCGTTACCAGTGCAAAATATTCCAGAAATGCTGCCAACAAAATGTTGATCATAGAATGTTGACTATAAAAGCTCTCGTGTGATACCGGCTTTAGGGTAATATGAACCTCTTGGTAACATGAATATGACTCAAGATGTTGGTATAATTGTAACTGCATTTTGTTTAAAATTATATGATTCTCCTCAGTTTTGATTTGCTTAGAATTACATGATTTTACTCAGCCTTTAAAGGACATTAATTGATTTAGAATTAATTTATTGTTCTCAGTTTCGAAAGGACTTTATATTTTTATTATAATTATATGATTTTATTCAGTTTTGAAAGGACATTATTTTGTTTAGAATTACCGTATATGATATTACTCAGTTTTAAAACGACTTCATGGAAAATATACAACAGGTAAAATAATGTTCAATTTGTTTTGTTCTATGTGGATGAGGTAGACAAAAGGCAGACCTGCCTGTGACGAGGGCCTCCCACTGAGTTGAAAGAGTGACAGGGCCAAAATCAAGGAATGTTCGAGCCAAAATGCATGGACACACGGAGTTTGAAGCAATTTAAGTCATAGGATGAGGGGAAGATGGATTCAGGAAGAGAGTTCCAGAGCTCAGCTGTTGAATAGAAGAAACATTGGGAATATCGTTTCACTCTTGGGTTGGAGAGTTGCACAGAGTAGGAATGGGATTGCGTTGCGAGACGGGTGCAATGTGCTCTACGTAGAGGAGGTGCTATAAACTAAGAGAGCTCTGAGGAATAATGAGTACTGTAATAGCGGTTGAGTAGCGAGAAAGATGCAAAATTGCGGCAAACATAGAGAGATTGCAAAGAGTCGGTGAGTGGACGTGAGTTAATGAGACGAAAGACTTTCTTTTCTTCTTTGTCAAGAAGTGCTATGTGAGACGATCCTCCCCAAATATGCGAACAATACTCAATACATGGATGCACTGTGCAGAGCAAGAAGCTGTGCAGGGGTTAAGTACCCCCGGAGGCGGTTGAGCACACCCAGCTTCTGGGAAGCTGTTTTTGCAAAGGTAGTAATATGGTCTTTCCAAGAGAGATCAGAAGAAAAGGAGACATCCAAAATAGTGAAAAATGAAAGGTTGATTTGTGCATTTTTGAAGTATATGGGATAGACCTGTGGGAGTTCTTGACTGTTAGATACATTGAGAAATTGGGTTTTGAAAGCATTGAAAGTAACAAGATTTTTTCTGTCCCAAATGGAAATGGTCGATAGATCAGAAGATAAGTGTTCTATGGCATCATCACGTGAATTTGTGAGTGATTGCTTGCTGGGAGGTTCTGAAAAACTAGTTAAATAGTGTAAGGTAGAGTCATCAACATAAGAATGGATAGGACTGGAGGTACAGTTGAGAATATCATTATTGAATATTAGAAAGAGAATTGGAGATAGGACTGAACTCTAAGGAACACCGGAGTTGATAGGTTGAGGAAGTGAATGATGGCCATCCACAACCGCAGCTATGGAATAGCCAGATAAAGGTACAGATAGAGGGATAGGAACCGAAGGAGGGTAGTTTAAAAATTAGAGATTTGTGACAGACTCAATCAAAGGCCTTCAATATGTCTAGCGCAATAGAAAAGGTCTCACCGAAGTCCCGAAAGGAGGATGACCAAAAGTTAGTAAAATATGAAAGAAAATCCCCAGTAGAGCAACTACTAAAAATCCATACTGGCGATCTGAGAGTAGATTATGGGAAGAGAGATGCTTAAGGAATTTTAGAGTAATAATAGTTTGGAAAGCTTCGGAGATGCAAGAAATGAGAGCCATTGGACGATAGTTGGAAGGTTGAGAGCGGTCATCCTTCTTTGAGACAGGTTGAATGAGAGCAAACTTCCAGCAAGAAGGGAAGATGTTAGAGGAGAGACAGAGACAGAAGAATTTGCCTAGACAGGGAGTCAGCACGGAAGCACTGCTTTTGAGTACAACAGGAGGAACACCATCCGGACCTTACGCCTTCTTAGTATTAAGCCCAGAGAAGGTAGAAACTATATCTTTAGAAGAGATTAGGATATTAGGCATGAGTAAGTGAGAGGGGGTGGAGAGAGAGGAACAGCACAAGAATCATCCAAGGCGGAGTTTCTAGCGAATGTTTGGGCAAAAAGTTCAGCTTTGTCAGAGGAAGAAGTAACAGTCAGAGTGGATAAGGGGAGGGAAAGACGAGGAAGAACAATTGTTGGAGAGGTTTTTGGGTAGATGCCAGAAGGCTTGGGAAGAGCTAGAGATTCTTGAGTTTGATTGTGTTGGTACCGTTTGAATGCTTTCTCTTTATTGCGGACAGCAGTAGAACAAGCTGAGTAAACCAAGATTTGTTTTGCATTAGTCTGAGAGAAATAAAATGGAATGTATGCCTCCATGCCCAGTTGGATTACCTTGGTAATGCCTTCAGCACTCTCTGAGGGTCTCTGGCCACAGAAGCAAACATAATTCCATGGGAAATCAAAGAAGTATTGCCGGAGATCCTCCCAGTCGGCAATGCCATTGTGCCACAAGCGCTGCCGGCTGGGAAGATCGAGTGGCCATACTGGAGAGATAGGACAGGTGACAGAAATAAGTTTATGGTCGGAGGAACCCAAAGTATAGAAAAGATTGACAGTATAAGAGGAAGGTTTAGAAGTTAAAAACAAGTCAAAATGTTGGGCCGATCTCCAAAGCGATCCAGGATACGGTTGGGTTGCTGAACCAACTGCTCTAAGGTCATTTAGGATAGAACGGATGTAGGCTTTGTTCACCAGGTTGGTCAATGTGGTGAACGTTGAAATCTCCTAAGATAGAGATTTCTGAGAAAGGAAAGATGGATAGGATGTGTTCCACTTAAGAGTTTAGATAGTCAAATAAGTTGGGTCAGTTAAGTCAGTAGAGTTAGGAGAAAGATAGACAGCACAGACATATTTTACCCTCAGCTGTATATAATTGTTTAATTGTAGGCAGGATATAAGGAAGAATGGTTTATATAACTGAAAGTGTTATCACTATCAGATCCGACGCCTTGTGCCTCTGATGTGTTCTAGTTAACACTATCTGATCCGTTGTTTTGGGGGTTATTAGTATTGTGGATTGTGCTTGCTTTTGTAATTTTCGAGCATTTTGTTTTTTTGCTAACAAAAACGCATTCCCAAACTTCTTTAAGACTAGAAAATTCCCACCAAGATATCCTTCAAAGTTAAATTTGTACATATTTCGATAGAGAAAAATATCTGAAAATGTTCTTATTTGTTTCAAAATGTTGCTATATTTTACCTTTAGATGTGGGTCATGGTAGATGTGACCTAATTATTTTGCTATGTTTATGAAAGAAACAACAGATAAGTTGCTTATAACGAGCGTCCCCCCTATAGTCTAAAGAGTGACATACCCAAATTTAAGGGACGTTGGGGTCATAATTCCTGGACACACAAAGTTTAAACTAGTTAAGTCATAGGATAAAGGAAATATTGACTGAGGGAGAGAGTTCCAGAGTTCACTTGTTGAGTAGAAGAAAGCCTAAGAAAATTTGCCAATGAACTAAGGTAATCGAATCAGGCCTATTGTTGACAGAGAGGCCTTCGTCTTAATAAAATTGATTCACACCCTATGAAATCCTCTCTTCACCTTTGACTTGTAGTATTCACTTCTGACCCAGATATAACCATTTTATTACTGCAGTCAATTGTTGTAAAGCAGTTTGATCTCTCTCTCTCTCTTTTTTTTCACTCATGGAAATTCATGGTTACAATGATTAATTCTTGTTCTGAACCATCATAGTATTATTAGACTAAAGGACTACATATGACTAGTGATCCTATCTTAAAGTGTTACCATTTTGTTTTGTTTTTTAGTGGTGTTCATTTAACCATACAGTATATTAATTTTAAATTTAAATTTGTGAACAATATTATTTTATAATTCTTCACCATCCAACAGCAAAGTATTCCACAATCTACAATATTTAGGTACAAACTGTCTCTGGGAATATGTCGTGTTAAAACGGGGCTCCTCCAGTGCTGCAGGTGCTCTGACCACTGTTTTTGTGGTGCGTCCTGGTTTCCACTGATGTTGCCTCAGTTATTGTAGATGTGTTGCATGTTGCTGTTGCATCTTGAAAAGTGTTGTTAGGCCAGCTACGTCCCTATGATGTTGCAGACTGTCTAGCTCCGTATCAGGTACTGGTAGAATATCTCCCTCATTAATCCTCAGTGCTCTCCTGTGGACTTTGTCTAGGAGGCTAAGATGAGTTTTGGCTGCTCCTCCCCATGCAAGGTGTGAATATTCCATAAAATATCTTATCTGAGCTTTATACATAAGTTCATTACCTTTTTTTGTCTAGGAACCATGCTATTTTCCTTAAAAATGTAAGTGTTGTGGAGGCTTTTCTCGCAATATTTTCAATGTGATATTTGAAACTAAAATTTTGATCATATTTAACTCCCAAGATTTCGATCTCCTCCTGAGAGTTGATAATCTTTCCATTAAAGTTTACTTTAAGTTGTGTGGTAGATCTTGTGATGAGCATATGTTGTTTTTTTTGTTTTTTGGTGGGGTTTTTTTTTTGGGGGGGGGAGCAAAACTTACTCTCCACCTCTTACCCCAGTCAACTATTTTCTCAATGCAGGCATTGATCGAGCGTCTTCGCATCTTCTTCCTCAGCATCTGGATCGTATGTAATTGCGAGGGTACCGTCATCTGCGAAGGCAAGAGCTTCAGGGATAAGGTGTAGGAGGTCGTTTAAAAATATGTTCCACAAGAGTGGTCCCAAAACACTTCCTTGTGGCACTCCTGCTTCAATGTTTTGCCTGTCTGAAGTGTTTCCACATAGTACCACTCTTAATTGTCGGTTGCTTAGATCATTTCTAACAGGACAAATAATTTGTTCTCTACCCCAACTGCCTTTAGTTTTTTCATTAGTCCATTGCGCCATACTCTATCAAAGTCACCTTCTATGTCCAAGGCAAGCACGGCAGTTCGTTTCCCCTCATCTAGTGCTGTAGTCCATTTTGAAGCCATTAGAAGGTGTAGATCTGCAGCTGAGTAGCCTCTTCGAAATCGAAACTGCCTTGGACATAATATATGATTTTTCTCTAAGTGAGCAGTGAGTCTCGCAGATATTATTTTGTCCAATACTTTGCTCAATGTCGGCAGTAAGAACACTGGGCGGTAGTTATTCACCTCACTTGTGTTTCCTTTCTTATGGACTGGCAAAACATTACTAATTTTCCATAAGTTTGGCCACAGTTTCTGATCAAAACAGTTGTTAAATATTAATGAAAGAGGAATAGCTAGTTCTGCTGCACATCTTCTTAGTATGCGAAAGCTGATTCCATCAGGTTGTATTGCTTTTTTTTCATCTAGTCCATCGAGTAGATTTTTTACTTCTTGTATCATGTGTCCTCTCCTTAGCTTCTCCTTAGAAAGAGTAGGTATCTGTGGTGGTTGCTATTGAGGATTTGACACACTCTTCTTATTAGCAAAGTGATTGCCCAGAGCATTAACTTTGTCTAGTGTGGTCGTTGCCATGGAACCAGTTGGAAGAGCAAGAGCTGGAATATTATCTTCTCTTTAGGTACCATATTTTTCCTTGATTATACTCCACCATTGTTTACTTCCAATGTTTCCTCCTCTTAGTTTAGATTTTATACTTCTTTCCCATTGCTGGATTGCCCAGTGTTGCACTTGTTCCATGCGCTTTGTAGCCTCTTTATGAAGATTTTGGTTGTGGCATGTTGACCTCTTCTTGTATCTTAGCCAAGCCTGATATGTTTATCACTTGCAGCTTTGCATTGCGGTCCAAACCAAGGTTGGTCTGAAGATTTTGCTGCATGATTTCTATGAGGTACAAAATGTTCTTGTATCTTTTTTTCCTATATTCCAACTACTCCCTCTCGGGCACAGGCTGAGAGCCTTTACACTACACCGCTGAACACGGTGAGGCCCGTGAGGTCTTGTTCCAGTCTAGGGAGTGAGACATGCGAAGCACCCCGGCTCGAAGCAACTCCATATCTGAAGCCGCTTCACCGTCTTTATCCCCTACTCTCGGACCCTCACTCTCAGAATGCCACCTATTGAGCAATTAACTCACTAGGCATTGCCCCCCTGTAACATATTTTGAATGTGGGAATATTCATACAATGCTATTTAATCAGGGAACAATGAGGGTATTTTTTTTGTTGGTATTTCGGTGTGCTGTGGTAATGCACTGAAACTAGGTACAGAACAAATTCCATTCCAATAATATCTTCCCATTGACATATTGGGATTCGAACCCGGGTCCATTGGATTACCAGTCCCGTGGCAAGACCACTCTGCCACACCTCCCCTGTGGTATCTGCAATACCGTTGAAGTAAATAAGTTGACTTGTTGTACGTTTCCCTGTATAATGCTCAAGTCAACATTAGTCAGAGCACTCCTGAGTCCTATCCAGTCATCAGCTTCCCATATCCACAGAATATGGGTGCAACTCTCTTCTTTTTTACTCTTGAAGATGATGGATGTGAGAACTGCTTCATGATCAGAAGTACCAACAAATCCCAAAGGAGAACATTTGATTACGTGTGATGGTAAGTCAGTTATTACTGGATCAAGTGACGATCCAGATGAATGAGTTGGGAAGTTAACATGGTTATGCAGGTTATATAATGCTAAGAAGTGTTCTGTAGCACCGTGTATTCTGTTATGGTTTATATCACCGATGATGAGTAAATTTTGACACATATTAGTTATCAGTAGTTGATCAAGATTGTCTGATATATTGTCTACTATTAATGTTCCTTGGGTGGGAGGACGGTAGCAGCCAATACAAAGTGTACCATAACCGTCTCTGTCAATAAGTTTGAATATAATTATTTCCAACCCATCAAGTACTGGTGATTCAATAATTTGTATTTGTGTACCTTCTCTGTAACACAAAGCTACTCCTCCCTGTTTATTGCGATGTATATCCAGTTATTCTTGCATAATTAGGTAGAACTGTGTTGTCAATAAAAGTTTCTTCTATGAACACCACATCAATATTGTGCTTTAAAACAAACCGACGAGTGAGTTCCCCAACATATGTGTCGAAACCTCTGACATTTGCTGAGAGAATTCGGATTTCATTGGAAGCTATTTCGTGTTCCTGGTTGACTGGCATGTTGGAAGTAAATTAATGGTTGTTGTAGTTTTATTCCAAATGAAGGAACATTTTGCTGGTTTTTTCTGGTTGCAGTCGGTACTGGATTATATGGATGATGTGGTTCAAGAGCAGTGTTTCTTGAGTGTTAGATTTGACTTCATTTATCAGGTCCTGTTGTCTTTTGTCAGCAGCTCTCTCACGACAGGTCTGACTGGTGTGATATCGACGCTGACAATAATCATAGAACATAAGTCGGGGGAAATTGGTCCTGAGAGTGATCTTGACGATAACAAACTGAGCAGCTGTATTCACCGTTGGGATACCTTCTTTGATCATGACTGCTTTGTGTATTTTCATCCCAAGTGAAACATTGTAGCTCTGGTTTGTTATATTCTTGATGATTGTTTCTTTGTCTTCCAATGTCACCAGTGTACATTTGCTGTTCAGATACGTAATACTCCTGATAGTAGTTTTCCTGTCTTCCTCTACTTTGATTGTTATACTGACGTGGTTTTGGAGGTTGTTGTCGTACTTCTCGTTGTTGTATGCGATATTGTGTCTGAGTTTGACGGATATTTTGAATCTTTCTAGCTGCTTGATTTGTTTGATGCTGTTGTTGTGGACGGGTTCTTTGGCTGAGTCTGAGATTGTGTCTGTTGTTTAGGTTGAGTCGCTTGATTGCTAGGTTGAGATTGTGTCCTCTGTTTTTCAGGTTTTTCAACCACAGGCACTTTCCTAATTTTGTTTACTTCCTCAGATGTCCACCAAATATATAATTCATCATTGTTTTCAATGTGATTTTCCCAGTCTTCATTAATTCACCTTGTGTAACTACCAAGGTGTCAATGATTGATATGGTCTCCACCAATATGCTGCGTGTCTCAGGGAGATCATCAATTATAGATTTATAGCAAGCCAGCTGATATTTACTTGTTGATCATTCTTGTTTTAGTTTCTTCACCTTCACTCTCTCTCTCTCTCTCTCTCTCTCTCTCTCTCTCTCTCTCTCTCTCTCTCTCTGTGTGGTATAACTCCCCCACCTTATTTTCGAGTGACCCGTGTTCTTGATCTTCCTTGACGTATGAATTGACTGTTTTGCTGCTCGAGATGGAGGAGGGGGTTGGAGAAGAGGAAAGAGAGAGAATAGAGAAGAAGGAAGTAATAAAGAGAACATGGTGAGGGAGGGAACAGATAAATGGGGAATAAATAAAGACACAGAATAGGGAATAAAGGGAACAGAGAGGTAGGGAATTATTATGGGAACAGAAGTAAGCAACAATAAAGGGACCGACAGAAGTAAGCAACAATAAAGGGACCGACAGAAGTAAGCAACAATAAAGGGACCGACAGAAGTAAGCAACAATAAAGGGACCGACAGAAGTAAGCAACAATAAAGGGACCGACAGAAGTAAGCAACAATAAAGGGACCGACAGAAGTAAGCAACAATAAAGGGACCGACAGAAGTAAGCAACAATAAAGGGACCGACAGAAGTAAGCAACAATAAAGGGACCGACAGAAGTAAGCAACAATAAAGGGACCGACAGAAGTAAGCAACAATAAAGGGACCGACAGAAGTAAGCAACAATAAAGGGACCGACAACACTGTGCTAGAAATGAGTAAGGTGAATCCCTAACTCGGCTAAAATAAACATGATACTGAAAAGAAAAAGGGATATTATCATGGAAGATCTATATATACAGTAGACACGCATCCCAGTAACATAAATATTCTTCACTACTCATATAACTATGGAAATCAATATTATTAACACCTTCAGCACCATGACGCCTTTTTACCTCTGACGCTAGCTAAAATTAGATGATTGTATGCAGTTTAAGAAGGATCTATATTAATAAGAGGGTTAATGAGATCGAATTTACCCTTTTAAGTCATAGAGGATGATTATAAACAAAAGAAAATCATCTAATGGTAACCAGTATATGATGAAAATTACGTAATGGTGGTGAAGTGGTTAATACATTTATGGTGATACATCTATTATTCTGGGAATCTGCTTCAGTTACTCGCGTTACAAAATATCATCAGTAAAGAAGTATTTAGTAATGTCCATATTTACTGTATAACTCCTGTATGATTCCTGGTGAACCCCAATCAGTGCTCAAACCTTGTATGTTCTTGATTAACCCTTAGAGGATCCGATGACGCATTTCTATTCTGTTTTCTAGCTATTATTAAAAGTTTGTATTTAGTTTAGGAAGGGTATAATTATGGAAGTCAGAGGGTTTAATGAGATAGGCTTTACTCACATAATTCCCACAGATCCGTCCTAAGCTGTCGAAAATCGTCTAATAATAGGCATAATATAAACTGTACAAATGCGTCATAATGTTCAAAGGGTTACTATCAATATCTTCACTAGATATCCTATGAGGACAAACTCCAAGATGCACCATCTACTGCAAAGCTGAAGAGACGGTTAGGTTATCAAGAGTATGAGTGATGAGTTACGTACAAGCTGGCTTGGATGGTTTGGGCATGTATAAAGGATGGATCAACTAAACTGGGTGACAAGATGCAATTTCGCAAACGTGGAGTTACTACACTGAAGGGTAGACCTAGAGAGACGTGATCAGCCTATACGCTCGTATCTCGAAATTGAAAGCCTGACAAGTGTTGCAGCACATTTCATGGCTTCCCTGAACTTCGCCATTAGGACGTCAGACCGGAACTGCACCAGCTGTCGAACGCTTGGTCTTTAACCCCTTCAGCACCATGACTTAAATATCATCATATTCTGGTTACCATCAGACAATTCTATTTAGCTTATGATGTACTTCTAGGACCAAAAGTGGTAATTCTATTTAGCTTATGATGTACTTCTAGGACCAAAAGTGGTAATTCTATTTAGCTTATGATGTACTTCTAGGACCAAAAGTGGTAATTCTATTTAGCTTATGATGTACTTCTAGGACCAAAAGTGGTAATTCTATTTAGCTTATGATGTACTTCTAGGACCAAAAGTGGTAATTATATATAGCTTATGATGTACTTCTAGGACCAAAAGTGGTAATTCTATTTAGCTTATGATGTACTTCTAGGACCAAAAGTGGTCATTGCGAACTCTGAATAACCCTCTGAATAACATAGGTCTTTCTTAAGCTGCACAAAATCATCTACTTTCAGCCATAATCAGAAGTAAAAATGCATGATGGTGCTAAAGGGGTTAAATGTATGTATGTATTGAACAGTATGTATGTTCTGACATACGGAGCCCTGTATGTTAATTTAAGAGTTAGAATTAGAGTTGAAGGAGCCCACTACCCAAACGGTGAAGCAGACTAGCGAACGAGCGAGTGGGCAAACCATCTCGCCCCATACCAGCATGCTAGCCTTCACACCTCGATGACCGATGCTATGACGTATGATCGACGCCAGGAGCTGTGAGTGGACCAGACACCTGTTATGTGATTCGAGGAGCTATGATTGGAGCCGGCACCACCCGCCGCCTCCTGATTCGTTCCTACACCATCATTGTTTGGTATATAAGACCCGAGTTGTGGGCATTCAAATCAGTCTCATTTGGAGTTGGGGAAGGTGAACTTGCAGCTGGAGGAAGACGGGGTGAAGTATTATAATGGGATTGTGACTGTCAGTCAGATTATATAAATGTGTGTTAAGTGTGTTCGGTGTAAACACTTATGTTATGTTGGTTAGTGAGATATGTGATTGGGAATTAACGTGAACACTATTATTATGTGTTTAACTATTTGATTGGGAATTAACGTGAACACTACTATTATGTGTTTAACTATTTAATTGGGAATTAACGTTAACGCTATTATTATGTACTTAACTATTTTAGTTGACTAACTTGTGGACTAAAGCAACTCTTTAAGTAATTGGGTTATGATGAAAGTAATACTATTGTTTTATATTAATACTTACGAGTTCTTTCATTTTCTTTGAATTAAGCTTACATTGCTTAATGGTGCTTAGTGATGCTATTGTATCGTATTAGTAATATCGCCTTAGACTAACATGGCTGTGTTAATATTACTTATAGTGATTTCCTAAGCTGAAGAAAATTCTTTTGCTTCAAAATATTATATTTTGCTTTTCATATTATTTGAGTGAGACCTGAATCGAATCTATGAAACGATCCTGTAACTTTATTTACTCATAATCAAACCTCAATGTTACGTGGTTAAGAAATAAATTTAACTAATTATTAAATATATATCTAACTTTTTATGTGACTTTGATATTACTCCTGATGATAATAATAATATAATACTATTAACGTAAGACAAGAACCAAGAATAATTACATTAAATATAAATAAAAGGACATAAGAAAACTATCTATTCATTTCAAAGATGGTAAGAGACAGAAATATTCTTACTTTAATATTTATCTTTCAAGACTTTTTATAAAATTAATAGTCCTTCTTTAGCTATAACTTATTCGGTTCATAACCATAGCCTACTAAGCTTCGGTTAAATAATAATTCTTTATAAATACTACATGACTTTAATTAGTTTCAGTATTTTTCATAATTAAAGAGTATCAGTCAATAAAGGATAGTAAGTCCTAAGATCCAAAAGGAAAGGAAGCAACAACAGGAAATTATTTTATTAGATTTTACTTTTGTTTTGCCTTCAGCTGACTGATACCTTAATATATATCTCTGTGCTATCTAGATTCATCAAGTTAACCACTTGAGGATCAAGATACGTAACAATGTATATTGGTGATGGACGCTCATTTACAATTTCAATATTCATGCACGATGCAAAACTCGCAAACATACTAGTTTCTCCCTTGCATGCTCAACACAACAAAATTAATTTGATAAATTATAAAACTATGCCCAATTTTGCCGCATAAGTGTGAATATTGATACATACAAAGTGGTACTTATAAGTTAAAAGAATGAAAAGGCAAATTTCTATATGAATGAAACCAAGAAAACTAGAAAACACTGATCACGAAATTAGATTGGAAGTAACAATATCGACCAATATATAAACCAGCCAACACTGCACCGGGATAACCAAGACAACATTGGGTAGATAATTCCAGTGTTAATCCGATTATGTTATTCTCACTTTGTACACGTCATTGGTGTGCTGCCATCTGGAACGCTAAATACAATGATGGTGACAAAACGTGGGCTAAAGTGAAATATGATTATATTTGTTCATGTATATATTTACATATTTATGGCTTTCTTTAGTTTCCTCCCAAGACATCCACTAAACTTAAAACAATACCCTCTAGACTCACTTTCAAGATAAATGTGTATATTTTTCGGTAGAAAAATGGCTTGACGAAAGCCGGTTTCTCCCAAAATACAGGCTCGCTATCAGGATAAACTAGACATCTAAATGATATACAAGGTATTAAAATCGGCCAACTAATGGAACGAACGTCTTAAAATCTCAGAAAAAAAAAAAAAAAAAAAACCATTCCCCTTAAAGTAATTACATTAGTTAAAAATCTTAAAATGTGAATGCGAACATGTGCTTCAATATTGTTAATTGATTGTACTGTACGCTAGCTAGTGAATTGGTTGTAAGATAATTGGAAAGCAGTTTCATTCACATGAGACAAAACATGTTTTTAAAATCGAATGGTAAATTCATGGAATGGACTACCTAGTAAACCTAGTAATGACCTTGAGTATTGTAATCTTTCAACTTTCAAAAATTCACTCGATAAATATTTGCAGTTTAAGAAGGACCTATGTTATTCAGAGAGTTTATTGTGATCGTCTTTACCCCCTTGAGTCCTAGAGGTAGATTATAAGGTAAAGATAACCGTCTAATGGTAACCAGAATAAGATGAACAATGCGTCATCGTGCTGAAGGGGTTGTTGTTGTTGTTGTTCCCCAGACTGTCTGGCCGAGCTGTCCCGAGTCTGGTAAACCGAAGCCATCCAGATACTCGGGCCTCCGAAGGGATCAGGGTGAAATGAGATCAGTCTTTGAGAGGGCAGCAGGGGAGGGGATCATCAGCCCATTAACTTGCACACGCGGGCCAAGGACCCCACCGTCCGCAGCCCACCTTGCAGTGCCACCGAATCGGGCGATCTCACCAGCACCTACAAAAAAAAAGTAGGACAGAAAAAGAGACAGATAGAAATGGTTAAGGTTAGGTAGAGGATGCCAAGCCTTAGTCTGGATAGGACCAGCCCTCACCCTTCCTGAAGGAGTCCTTACAGAGCTGTTTATGGCTAATCCACCTAGTGAGTAAACCCCTTCACCACTTGCTGAAAGGGGTTAACTGGCTAGGTGGATTAGCTACAAACAGCCTTGTAATGATCAATAGCTCTCTTGTTGTTTGCTTTCCTTTGTACCTCTTTGTACTATTACCTGGCAGGGAGAAGTGGGGCACAAGAAAATATACAGTATAGAGGAGTACCAGAGAGCCAGCAAATATACAGTATAGAGGAGTACCAGAGAGCCAGCCAATGAAAATATACAGTATAGAGGAGTACCAGAGAGCCAGCCAATGAAAATATACAGTATAGAACCAGAGAGCCAGCCAATGAAAATATACAGTATAGAGGAGTACCAGAGAGCCAGCAATGAAAATATACAGTATAGAGGAGTACCAGAGAGCCAGCAATGAAATACAGTATAGAGGAGTACCAGAGAGCCAGCCAATGAAAATATACAGTATAGAGGAGTACCAGAGAGCCAGCCAATGAAAATATACAGTATAGAGGAGTACCAGAGAGCCAGCCAATGAAAATATACAGTATAGAGGAGTACCAGAGAGCCAGCAAATATACAGTATAGAGGAGTACCAGAGAGCCAGCCAATGAAAATATACAGTATAGAACCAGAGAGCCAGCCAATGAAAATATACAGTATAGAGGAGTACCAGAGAGCCAGCCAATGAAAATATACAGTATAGAGGAGTACCAGAGAGCCAGCCAATGAAAATATACAGTATAGAACCAGAGAGCCAGCCAATGAAAATATACAGTATAGAACCAGAGAGCCAGCCAATGAAAATATACAGTATAGAGGAGTACCAGAGCCAGCCAATGAAAATATACAGTATAGAGGAGTACCAGAGAGCCAGCCAATGAAAATATACAGTATAGAGGAGTACCAGAGAGCCAGCTAATGAAAATATACAGTATAGAACCAGAGAGCCAGCCAATGAAAATATACAGTATAGAGGAGTACCAGAGAGCCAGCCAATGAAAATATACAGTATAGAACCAGAGAGCCAGCCAATGAAAATATACAGTATAGAGGAGTACCAGAGAGCCAGCTAATGAAAATATACAGTATAGAGGAGTACCAGAGAGCCAGCCAATGAAAATATACAGTATAGAGGAGTACCAGAGAGCCAGCTAATGAAAATATACAGTATAGAGGAGTACCAGAGAGCCAGCTAATGAAAATATACAGTATAGAGGAGTACCAGAGAGCCAGCCAATGAAAATATACAGTATAGAGGAGTACCAGAGAGCCAGCTAATGAAAATATACAGTATAGAGGAGTACCAGAGAGCCAGCTAATGAAAATATACAGTATAGAGGAGTACCAGAGAGCCAGCCAATGAAAATACAGTATAGAGGAGTACCAGAGAGCCAGCCAATGAAAATATACAGTATAGAGGAGTACCAGAGAGCCAGCTAATGAAAATATACAGTATAGAGGAGTACCAGAGAGCCAGCCAATGAAAATATACAGTATAGAGGAGTACCAGAGAGCCAGCCAATGAAAATATACAGTATAGAGGAGTACCAGAGAGCCAGCCAATGAAATATACAGTATAGAGGAGTACCAGAGCCAATGAAAATATACAGTATAGAGGAGTACCAGAGAGCCAGCCAATGAAAATATACAGTATAGAGGAGTACCAGAGAGCCAGCTAATGAAAATATACAGTATAGAGGAGTACCAGAGAGCCAGCCAATGAAAATATACAGTATAGAGGAGTACCAGAGAGCCAGCCAATGAAAATATACAGTATAGAGGAGTACCAGAGAGCCAGCCAATGAAAATATACAGTATAGAGGAGTACCAGAGAGCATATACAGTATAGAAGAGCCAGCCAATGAAAATATACAGTATAGAGGAGTACCAGAGAGCCAGCCAATGAAATATACAGTATAGAGGAGTACCAGAGAGCCCAATGAAAATATACAGTATAGAGGAGTACCAGAGAGCCAGCCAATGAAAATATACAGTATAGAGGAGTACCAGAGAGCCAGCAAATATACAGTATAGAGGAGTACCAGAGAGCCAGCCAATGAAAACTTGAGACAAAGAGAACGGGGGGCGGAAGAGGATTACGATTACACTGAAGGACACCAGTGGAAAAAAAGACGATATAATTATTGGGGAAGAAGGTAAACAAAACTCATAATATATATATATATACAGTATATATATATATATATATATATACTGTATATATATATATATATATGTAAGCGAGAGAGAGAGAGAGAGATTTCGTAATGTTTTCTCGAGGAATAGAACGAACACGGGAGGATGTGATTGAGAAAATAAGATTTTACACCAGAGTGTAAATTTGGAGATGGAGTTAGTAAACACACACACACACACACACATCTTCAAGCATATTTTCACGTACACTGGCAGATATGCGCACAGTCCCACGTATACATAGCTATTACTACTCACACACACACACATACACACATACAAGTCTTCAAATACCCCTAGACAAAATGCATAATAATTATAATAACACAAATAACAATCAAGAAAAGGAAAACCCCCGAGGAAAATGGAATGAAACAAGTAGGAAAGAGAAACTAAACTAAAACCAACGACGAAGGAAACAGGAAGAACAAGAATGGAAGTAACCAAGATGCCCCACGTTCCACCTCCCCACATCAACAACCAGAGTAACGAGAAGAGGAAGAACGGAGACAAGTCACCCACGAAGAAGATTAAAGTAGCAGCAGAAAAATTAGTAATAATAAAACCACGAGGAAATAATAATTCACAAAAGATACAAAATAGCCACACCGATCATCAGAGAAAATGTATCCCAGCAGAAGACAAAGGAGAAACTGAAATAAAATCAACAACACTGAAGACGGAAGAAAGAAAGATATAAACTAAACACGATGCCCCGTATTCCAAAATTACCCAACATCACCAATAAGAAGAACAAGAATCAAAATAGACAAACCAGGACCGAAGATAAGGACATCCGAGCATCAACAGAAACAAAATAAGAATGCATGGTGTGACGCCTGCAGCTCAGCAGAACGCCACGTGGGCTCAGCCGCTCGCTTGGCCACTCGCCAGGGCAATGTATTTGGCTACAGTCTATCTACAATGTTGTACTTTCTTTCTTGTGAATCGTCATGTCACAGGCAGTACATAAGTGGTCTTTATTTTCGCCTGTGACAATGCATTATATTTTATATCATCAGTTATACATTTAATGTATAAGACTGAATGATACAGCTAGAGACTGTGAGTGAGTAAGTACATGAGGCAGAAAGGTTCTGCACGATTTCATATATCGGCCATCGTATTATATGCTGAAGCTCTCAGATATTCCATGATTAGATAGACATTTTGGAGGGGTTAACATTTTGTCTGTAGAGGTTCGACACACTCGTGGTGTCTCCCTACCTTTTGCTTGGTTATCTGCTGGGCTATTTAATGCTAGACTGGAGTGAGGCTATTGTTGTTGTGATTTCCGATGTGTACCAGGTTTTGTTGAACCTGTACAATCGCAACGGATACGTGGGAAGCCTAGGTGGTCTTTCTGACTGTGTGCCTTGTGAGTTTAGCACTGTGTTGCGAGTGAGGGCTTTTGCCTCTGCCACCCAACACTGTGCTAACTCGTTTTGCTTTGACTTTGAGAGGGTCGCCAGGAGAGAACCAGATACTAGCGATCTGAATCTCTCAAGAGAGCACCCCGTCATTTAACGTAATTTGGCCGTACAGTCTTAAGGACCTCGCTAGGCTACGAGCCGCTTTCTCAGCCATTGTTTCCTAGCCTACTACATCCCAGCTAGACTTTATTTGCCTAGCAGACACCCGATTAGGATTATAAACTCTTATGTTATGTATGCAGCATTTTTATTCACGTTGATTGTAAGCCTTGGTTGTTGTTGAGTTGCACAACCTGAGCAGGCTTTTACGTTGCCTGAGGAAGTACTTCTTTTGTTGTTGGAGATAATACTATTGCGCATTTATTATTATTCCCGTGCCAGTTAACACTGTATGTCCATACACTTGTCATATCTTGTTCCTGCTTTATATAACAGTTCAAAATCCGATTCGATCATCTTAAGCAGCATCAGACTTTCTTCAGAAGATTCCTGCTCGATGCTTTAGGACTTTCATTCACTTTCTTTAATATAGGAGTGACAGTTTATTATTGTTTAGAGTATCTTTAATTATACCTTCTTCTTGTTTGCATTAAATCATTTCAGTGATTTAATTAAGCTCTCTATCCTTTTCCTTGTATACATAATTAACGTAATTGTATGTTGTTGTGGTCAGGCTGTATCAGAGATCATCAGCCTGTAGTAGTAGTGCATTTATACCGAGTTTATAGGATACCCCGTTATCGCAGATTTAACTCTGGAGGGTATAGGTGTTTTTGTGCGCCGGCATTATAAGTTCGAGGGTTGGATCTAGTGTTACCGTTGTGGCTGTGTGCCTTTCTAGTCCAATGATTAACCCGGGAGCTGCGGGGAGACTCTTAAGAGTTCCCCCGGCGCACTGCGGGGAGACTCTTAAGAGTCAGAGAAAAAAAAAATCAACTTTTGACATCGAAAACATTTTTTTTTTTTTTTTTTTTTTTTTTTTTTTTTTTTTTTTTTTTTTGGCCCCGGGGCCATACAAAATCTCAGTCCTCTACCTCCCCTCCTTCCCCACTTTCCTCCTCTCCTTCAGTTATCACCTATTTTCCCTGTTATTCCCTTATTCTGAGGTATATTTTCGTGCTAACATTAGAAATCCGATTGGAGGGTGTGGTCATCACTGATAGCAAGCGAGTGCAAGAGAGAGAGAGAGAGTATCGATCGACTGTGTCTCAGTGGCCTTGGGGGAAATTGGCGGGAAAGCAGATTGCCTCACCCATACATTATACAACTCGCGGGCTATATCTCCGATTTTGACCATCCAAACGCTGTTTTCACTCGTTTTATTGTTGTTTCAGGTTAATACCTTTATAATCAACCCATAATAGGCGCATATGGATAAGTATTAATGCTATTAATGGCACAATGAATATTTTAGTGACGGAAACACCTCAAATACGTCAGCACAGGGGGACGTTTCCAATTACCCCCATGCGCACTTCAGAGGTTAAGAGCCCTTGTTTTATACGAGTCCCAGTCGTAACAAATGGCAACCTTGTTTAGGATTTTGTGAACTTAGAGAAATATTGCAGGAGTGTTGTGGTCATTTGTTTTTGTTTAAAGGAATATAGTGGACACAGATTTTTTTTTTTTGGCAAGTAGTATAACACTTAAGAGTCTTCAAGCATTTTTGAGTGAATAGTGCTACATAAGAGTTTAGGTACTCCTTTTTTTTTATAAAAGTTGAAAATTTTCGGTGTACACTATGTCGGACGACGGATCAGTGTACAGTGAGGACACAGTACGGGAAACAGACTCTGAGGTGCAGCAGCGGGGTTTGTCCGAAGGCAGTAGAGTAATAACTAGTGAGGAGGATGCAAAGAAGTTTCTGGAGATGCCTATTACTGTTGACCGGGTGTCGGGGATTGATCGGTATGGTCTCCAGTGTTTGGCCACGGTCATGGGGCATGTGGGCACTAGCAGCATGTCGAGAGGTGACCTGGTGGCCTGTGTGCTCGGCGGGGTGCGTGGGGCTTCGGGTGGAGTGGGAGCTGGGGCACCTTCGGCCCAGCCCCCATTCCACTCGACTCCTACCATGGCGCCCCCTCGGGCTCCGGAGCCGGGTACGGTCCCGCAGGCCGATAGTCACTGGCAGCGTGGTTTGCACTTGGGTGAGTCTCCAATTGTTGCATCTCCTCCTCCTCATAGTTTGACTCCAAATATGCTCTTCCAGCTTGAGATGGCTAAGATGCAGCGGGAATCTGAGCAGCAGCAGCGGGAGTTTGAGATGGCTAAGATTCAGGCTGAGGAGAGAAGGGCCAGATATGAGACTGAGGCTGAGGAGAGAAAGGTCTATATCTATGTGCAGACATAGATCTTGAGAAGTCTTGGGTGGAGTCGACAGGGTAGCGTCTCGGTTCTGGGAATCGAGGTCTTGATCAGTCTTTATCGCACCTGCTCAAGTTGGTCCCTGTATTTGATGAGTCGGGTGTCACCGAATTGTTCATGCGTTTTGAGAAGAAGTGCCGGGAGCACCAATGGCCCGAGGTTAAGTGGGCACCCCTTGTCTCCTCTAGGTTGGTTGGCAAAGGACTCAAGGCATATGATGCGTTGCCCTTGGAGTCTTGCGTCGATTATGAGGTATTGAAGGAGGCTGTCCTGCGGGCATATGAGTTACAACCAGAGACGTACCGATTGAACTTCCGGGGTGTAACGAAGGGTCGTGAGTGCACCTTTCTTGAGCATGCCCGGGATCTGTCCGATGCATTTAGAAACTGGCTTCGTTCTGAGAAGGCATCGATGTTTGAGGAGTTGAAACAGCTGATGCTTCTAGAACAATTTTTCAAGTGTACGGGCGGCGATCTGACGTTGAATCTTAAAGAAAAGAACCTGAAAACTCTTCAGGAGGCAGCTGAGATGGCTGACCGTAGACTATCGCTGATTCGTGGGTGCGGGTCTGCACAACGGAACGATGCAAGTAACAAGGGGCGGAACACTCCACCCCCCCGAGTCAGTGATACACCATATAACAATAACTACAAGAGCAATGATATTAATTCTGACCATAAACCTAATACCGTCCCGTTTAAGAAGGGTCAGGGCCCTTCCCCACCTCAAGGGAAGCCCAAGTGGGAGTTAGAGTGTTTTCATTGTCATGAGAAGGGGCATTTTGCAAGAGCCTGTCCAAGCAAGCTACCTAATGCAGTTGTGTCTTTGGCTCGCAACATTGGGGTGTCCCCGAAGTCGTCTGAGTTTGCCCGGGGAATAACGTCAGAGGCTGGGACACAGCCAGTGGAGAAGAATCCGGAAGGCTCGAACCCTGTCCGTGATGTCTTTTGCGACCATCGAGGGCGTGGCGGCGTGAAGTGGGCTGGTAAGAAGCATGGAGTTGAGCTGTTGCGAGACACGGGTGCCTCTCAGACTTTTATGAAGAACTTTACTGGTAGACCAATAAACGCGCCACGGGTGGTTGTGGTGCAAGGTATCAATGCTATCAGGTCATACCCGTTGGTCAGGATGGAACTGGAGGTAGATGGTGTGACACGAGAGTTGGATGTGGGAATTGTGGAGAACTTGCCTGTTGGGGGCGTCGACCTCCTTCTCGGCAACGACTTTGCGGTGCCTACTTCTGAGCTTTCACCCTTAGTCGTTGCCGAGAAGCCGGCCGACGTGAGTAGGGAGGAACAGGATTTGGTAGAGAAGTGTCAAGTACAACCTATGGCGTGCGTTGTTACAAGACCTCTTGCATCCAAAGTGTCACAGCCTATTCCTCAGTCTTCTGATCAACGGAGGAACGGTTTGAAGAAGATGGCTAATGTTGGTAAAAGTTTGGAGAGTTTAGTACCAGCAGCTCTTCTTGGTGACTCAGTATTGGCACCATTGATGGAGTCTGGAGAAGCCCCAGGACCTGTCACAGCTAGTGAGGAGGTAGGGCAGGAAGAGACTCCGAGGCAGCAACGTTACACACAGAGATAAAAAAGGGTTGCTCAGTTTGATATTGGGGGAGGACTTGGGTTGCTTTGGAAGCA
Source organism: Paralithodes platypus (assembly GCA_032716605.1). Classification (NCBI taxonomy): domain Eukaryota; kingdom Metazoa; phylum Arthropoda; class Malacostraca; order Decapoda; family Lithodidae; genus Paralithodes; species Paralithodes platypus. The sequence continues at coordinate 18,710,783 of CM064547.1, read as the reverse complement.
TTTAGACAGGTTGGTTCCCTCAGATATTTGTAAACTGCAGTTGGAGGATCCGGAAGTTCAGAAGTGTGGTAATGGTGCTGTCGAGATCAAACACGAGGACGGGGAAACATGCCATGTGAACCTGTTGGAGGAGTTTGTGAGGCAACCACCTGAGCAGCCTACTGTCCCTGCGTTGGTCTGCAGCGGCCAAGGTGGAGAAGGAGAGGGGGGCAGTAGGGCACAGGTGGAGGAGAGTAGGGATTGTCATGTCTCGGCGGAGCAGTGGGTGGGGGGAGACTACAGGTTAGAAGCTGCGGTCTCGGCTGGGTTGTGGGAGGGTACTAGGCATGTTGTTCTGCGAGATAAGTTGTTTACTAGGCTGTGGCAGTGCATCCGCATGTCTGTTGCTTCTCCAGGCCTAATGTACGGGGTAGAATCCGACATGGAGGCTGGAGACAGTGCAAGGCTCAGTTTAATTCCCTACCGTATAAATCCTGCTCCACAGCCTGTGGTGCAAGCAGAGCTGGATTACGTGTTGTCGAAGGGTCTGAGGGATAAGGAATGTCGTGAGTGGTCGTTGCCTGTAACTTTACAACCTGTGTTAAGTGGCAAGATCAGTGTGTGTGTTGATTGCAAGAGTGGGTGTGAATTATCACTGACAGACGCCTATACCTTATCGAGAGTTGACGACACCATAGACCGCATCGGGGCTGCATCACCTATCACGAAGGTAGAACTAGTGAAAGGTTATTGGCAGGCCCCGGTGCCGGAAAGAGCGAAGAGAAGTGCCAGTCTTATGATGAACTGGGCAGTTTATCAGTGTCAGGTGTTGTTGTGCTGCCGGAACACAAGTTGGATGTGTGGCATGCTAAGGGCACTGATAATGTTTTGGCTGATTGTTTGTCACGGGAGGGTTTGTTTGCAGGAGAACCCTCGCCGTTCAGTCAGTGTGTGTTGAGAGTGGAGAAAAAACTAGGCTTGCCCCTGTAAGTGCAGCCGCCATAAAAAAATGAAAATTCTATAAAAACTCTTTCTTTAATAGTTATTTTTGTTTTAAGTATGTTATAGCTAAAGTTCTGAGTCTAACCTGTGCTTCTCTCAAAAGGCTGGGCTAGTAGAAGCTCGCTCTAGGAGCATAGCAGTATGAATTAATTAAGCTATTGTGTTGGGAGGGGTTGTAATTTTTGTTGTTGATGAGAACTGAGCTTTGCCTTCTTTGTTGCGAAGTGATTAGGGGTGGCGAATCTTATCGGCGTTCTGCTTGTCAGATATTGAGCTCATGGTTGAGCGTCTAATATCTTGGGGGGGGTGTGACGCCTGCAGCTCAGCAGAACGCCACGTGGGCTCAGCCGCTCGCTTGGCCACTCGCTAACACTCGCCAGGGCAATGTATTTGGCTACAGTCTATCTACAATGTTGTACTTTCTTTCTTGTGAATCGTCATGTCACAGGCAGTACAGAAGTGGTCTTTATTTTTGCCTCTGACAATGCATTATATTTTATATCATCAGTTATAAGTTTAATGTATAAGACTGAATGATACAGCTAGAGAGTGTGAGTGAGTAAGTACAGGAAGCAGAGGGTAGTCGCGTAGTGTTACAATGTCTCGGTGACGTCATGCCACGGCCGGGCCCTCTGAGTGGCTGGCTGCCTCACTACCCTCCCGCCGCGTCAGGAAGTTGTTCCCCCCGCACTCCCTGCTGCCTTGTGTCTTCCTTCCTCAGAGCTTGCCTGACCAGCATACCCTTCACACCTCCTTTACCACCTGTCCCCGACTTCTACCTATAGAACACTTTCTCTCTCTCTCAACTTCTTACCTCTCATTCTTCCACTCTATTTAACATCATAACTCCCCTTTGGTTCTGCACGATTTCATATATCGGCCATCGTATTATATGCTGAAGCTCTCAGATATTCCATGTTTAGATAGACATTTTGGAGGGGTTAACATTTTGTCTGTAGAGGTTCGACACACTCGTGGTGTCTCCCTACCTTTTGCTTGGTTGTCTGCTGGGCTATTTAATGCTAGACTGGGGTGAGGCTATTGTTGTTGTGATTTCCGATGTGTACCAGGTTTTGTTGAACCTGTACAATCGCAACGGATACGTGGGAAGCCTAGGTGGTCTTTCTGACTGTGTACCTTGTGAGTTTAGCAGTGTGTTGCGAGTGAGGGCTTTTGCCTCTGCCACCCAACACTGTGCTAACTCGTTTTGCTTTGACTTTGAGAGGGTCGCCAGGAGAGAACCAGATACTAGTGATCTGAATCTCTCAAGAGAGCACCCTGTCATTTAACGTAATTTGGCCGTACAGTCTTAAGGACCTCGCTAGGCTACGAGCCGCTTGCTCAGCCATTGTTTCCTAGCCTACTACATCCCAGCTAGACTTTATTCGCCTAGCAGACACCCGATTAGGATTATAAACTCTTATGTTATTTATGCAGCATTTTTATTCACGTCGATTGTAAGCCTTGGTTGTTCTTGAGTTGCACAACCTGAGCAGGCTTTTACATTGCCTGAGGAAGTACTTCTTTTGTTGTTGGAGATAATACTATTGCGCATTTATTATTATTCCCGTGCCAGTTAACACTGTATGTCCATACACTTGTCATATCTTGTTCCTGCTTTATATAACAGTTCAAAATCCGATTCGATCATCTTAAGCAGCATCAGACTTTCTTCAGAAGATTCATGCTCGATGCTTTAGGACTTTCATTCACTTTCTTTAATATAGGAGTGACAGTTTATTATTGTTTAGAGTAACTTTAATTATACCTTCTTCTTGTTTGCAATAAATCATTTCAGTGATTTAATTAAGCTCTCTATCCTTTTCCTTGTATACATTATTAACGTAATTGTATGTTGTTGTGATCAGGCTGTATCAGAGATCATCAGCCTGTAGTAGTAGTGCATTAATTTTATACCGAGTTATAGGATACCCCGTTATCGCAGATTTAACTCTGGAGGGTCTAGGTGTTTTTGTGCGCCGGCATTATAAGTTCGAGGGTTGGATCTAGTGTTACCGTTGTGGCTGTGTGCCTTTCTAGTCCAATGATTAAGAGCCCTTCTTTTATACGAGTCCCGGTCGTAACAATGGCCAAACCACGTGTACGAGATCATCACCAAAAATTCACGAGTAATACCCACTCCAATTTACCAACTAATATTACTTCCACGCCAGGATTGCCACAATTACACCAGAACTTCTAACAACACCAGGCAAAGACATTCCCCGAATATCAATGTTACAAGAAACACACAGATGGAAAATAATATTCAGCCAGAAGCAGAAGGGCCAGCATCACCATCAGAGGACAAGTGACTTACGCCCGACTTCCGCCAAACCAAGAAAATGTCCATAACTCCTTCATTATCTTAGAAATGTAAATTTGGAACCTAACCCAATGTTTTGGGGATCTAAGAATCCAATTAGCATTTTTTAATTATAATGAAGTGAGTTCAAGTACAAAATTATTACAAATTCCATAATATTTATTTCTAAAAAATACATTTGGTCCGCACCATATTTACAATTAGTCATTGTCACACTCTTTCTCCCGTAAAGGTTGATTTTTTACTTGACATGGTCCACAAGCAGGTGTACATGGTAGTCCGTATACTCTGCAACTGCATCGTTGTGTACAGTGTTCGGCAGGAAGTTGTGCAGTTACAGTGGATTATCTGCAAGAGGCTTTCTGGGGCACCAGTTTTCTCGGTCATGAGTGGCGCGAACCGATTGTCCTCCAGTTTTCATCCCCAGTCAACCGTATTTATGTCACTCTCTTTTCCAATCCACACCATGATTTGGAAATACACTCATAAGGTAATGATATTTAGTCGAGGACTCAGTAGGAGGGAGACGTTCTGGGGTAACAAATGACTTGGTAGAAACAAATTTCTTGATCAAAAGGTTGTAGATCAAGGAGGCAAGTGAATAAGTCTTCTTGCCACCAAACATAACTGCCATCGCCTTGCTCTCAAGGTTCTCTACAACATGTTGTGCTTGATTTGGGAGAAGAAACGCATTTGCACAGGTCTAGATCACCATTTGCAAGTTTCTGGAATGCTGACATTTTGCCAACACTAAAAATATGCAAAGTTGTATAACATCCAGTGAAAGCGTTAAGAAAAAGCAACTGAGAACACATTTCACCACCCAGGACTTGTTTTTATCTCGCTGATGTTGTACACTTTCGGAACTGAGGACTTGTCAGAACGAAAGTGGATGCCCCTATTGTTTGTCTCGGCATAGTAGAGAAGAAGAATGAGTAAGTCTGTATCCTCCCCTATCAAGGTCGTGAGATGATGCTTTGATGCCTTGATTTCAGCCTTGACAATGTCCAAGTCTGCATCACCTGATACATTGTTAACAGTGCAGCCCTTCTTCTGCAGTTCCTCAGTCACATGATCAATAAATCCTTGTTTGTTGCAATGTCTGGAAGGAAAATCATCCTTTCTTCCCCATAATTTTTTTTTTTTTGCATTGAAGTTAACAATTGGGTGGATGTTTTGCCCACGTCGCTGATGTGTATTGTCTTTGATGGAGGGACCTTCATTATATCCACCTAAACTACAGTGGATTTACCATAATAGTATATGGTAAAGTCGGTGTACGACTGTGCAATGGCACCATAACTGTCATCTCTTTTCCATGGCAACCCATGAGCCAGAGAGCCACCATCGAGGACATAATGTTCAGTACATGGGATATAATCCATGACAGTTTTGTTTGATTCCTTTCTTGCAAACTAGGCGACTGCATGGGCTAGTTAAGGTTTGTCTGCTTTACGAAAGATTTCGTTGGAAAAGCAGAGTAGGATTAATAATTCGGCCTTGGGCAACTTTGATGGTGGACACATCTGCAAGGGTTTTTGCTTGGCCTTTCCACTTTAATGAGATCCCAAACACGGATTTTCCAACCATTTTATCAACGATCTCGCTCCCAACTGTCTCGATCATATGCACATTCACATCCTCTTTAGCGACTACACTAGTAACAATGTTTCTCAGAGATGGGTCTGAAGAGAATTGTGTGTAAGTGGAAAGTTTTTCCATGATCTTTTCCAGGTCAGACTGATCTTGTTTCATCCTTGCTTCTGTTGATTCTCGGTGTTGCTCACTGGTTGTGTATGTGAGGTCATTGAATTTCTGCGTGGCGTCGTTGTACTCAGATGTCATTGGTGTGGACATGGTCTACAACACACGTATTTTTTCGGTCATTCCACTTCCATGAGTCAAGCCTCCACTATTCTTCAAGGACTGCATCAATGTCTGCTCGATGACTAGGTCAGAAGGTCAATAATTAATAGTCGGTAAATAATGTCTCCATGAATCCCATTCAATACCGGTACCTAAAATACAACCAATAAACCTTACATAGCGGATATACACATAATACATGATTGACCTACTTAAGAATTTGATGCAATAATAAACACCTTATATTGTCACTCTACACACATAGACAATCTTGATGTAAACAGCAATATAAACTCGCTAAATGGATTCCTAGGCCACCTAAGCATGGGGTTTAGACACTAAAATTACTTCTGTATGATAAATAATGAAGGAGTTTTTGGAAATGTTCTAGGTTAGGCGGCCATATTGGTACGGCATCTTGGATTTCACAGTTATGTAATCACTTCACTATAATTTAAATATGTTAATATGATTCCTACATCATCAAAACATAGGGTTAGGCACCAACATTACTTGTCTAGGATGAATAATGAAGAAGTTAGAGTATTATAAGGATTTGGCGGCCATCTTGAAAATTACACCTTTCCAGTTGTCATATTTTGGTATGTTATTAACACCTTACGAGCGGCCTATGGGGTTTATTTATATGTACCGCCCAGCGGGGTGTTTTTAGCCAAAATAGGGCTGTTTACGTGATCATTTTCATGCCTAAATAAGACCCAGAACGTAAAACAAGTACCTATCCCTGAAAGGGCATAAACAGAGCTTTCGAATGACACCATAACGATCCTTTTATGATGGCTAGTTTTCTTGCAATAACCGTGCAACACGAGTGCAAAAAGCATGTAATTCGGTACTTTCCCCATATAATTCAGTATGTAGCGAGTGAGAGAGGGAGGAGGGAGCTGAGATTCGTGTCAGTAGGTTCGCCGCGGTGGTCTGGAGCAGTCATACGCTCGCTAGTCTCCTGCCACCACTTGTCTCTCTCTCTCAGCCACATTACGTGCTGAAATTGCCACTCGACCTATGTCGAGCGCCGCCACATAGTCCAGCTTTATTTAACTCGACTTATGTGGTGAGCCGCTAATTAAGGGTTAAGCACACCTGATAAAAAACGTGAGGAACTTTTTGTAGCAATTTTTGGGGGGTAAGGTGGCTTTTTTTTCATAATTGCAGCAGACTATTATAATTCTGGCCGCCCACTATCATTCCGGCCACAATCATCATCCACACAACCGAAGAGAGTCTACCCAAACCAACAAACCATCTGGACGTTCCCTTCATGCCCCGCACCAAATTATAGCAACCGTGACCATCCCTTAGTCATCATCAACCCTTTCGATTTAAAGGCATGCAATTCCACCTGCCCCATGCACGACATCCGAGATAGTGCTAAGAATAGGAATGTTACACCTTGTGTCTCTGCAGCCGAGGAAGAGTCACAACAACTAGAAGAAGAAGACGCAGAAGAAGTGTATGAGACCAAAAAAATCGACCTAATTGTAGAGGAAGAAGAAGAAATCCTGGAGGACTCCGAAGAAAATCCCCAGGGTTTTTAAAGCCTCCCCCGCCCATTATGGTTTCGGCGGGGGAGTCTACAATTAACAGACCACCCCTCATTTACCATCTTGCCAAAATACAAGGCATTCCCATAAGATTATAAATAGACACCGGCGCAGCTCGTTCATGTCTGTTTAACTCTTTAATATGACAAGCACAAGAAACAATTAGGCAAATTGCAAGCTGCCACTACTAATTTAATCAGCACCGGAGATACCACACTTCAAATCAGAGGAGAAACAAAACCTCTACACATCACCACTCCACAACCCAACGCCAACTGTCATCACCCATTCGTCGTTTTGTATTCAGATTGTCAACAGTACGACGGATATATGGGTTTGGACTTGCTACAGCACCTGCAAGCACAGCTGGGCTGCAGCAGAAGACTACTCACATTCCCCCCCCCCCCCCCAAAAAAAAAAACTTTGAGTCAGAAGAACCCCACAAGACTCACCCTCTACCATCATCAAGAGTAATAGGACGACCTCAACTTGTAAAAATTAAAACAAATCGTGAGACCTCATCTCCAAATCAGTGCCTAAAACCCAACAAACAAAATATTTTCCTCAGACCGTGCCACACCACCCAAACCGGTGACTACAACGCCCCAGAAACAACCTATCCAATTCCCTGCTTGCCCCCGCTCACAGATTTCATTACTTTCAACACCGTCTCACGACCCTTCTACACATCTTCCCAATAAAAAAACATACCACATTAATTTCCAAAATCTCTCCTAACCACACCATCATTATCAGCCCCGCTATCACAAATAAACAAATCTCAATTCCTTCCCAACACCAACAATGGGTGCCTATCCTCCTTCTCCCCCCAGAATAACATGATTTTGACCCCCCAAAAAACACCACTTGCATGGAACATTGCAGAATATAACCCACTCTACTATCCTCCCATCATAATGCCATTTTATTTGCCAATATCTCTGAAGAAGTACTAACCTTTCCAAAAGGCCTCGTCATTGGAGACCTAGAAACATTTGACGAGGCAAACCCTATTTCTGACGAAATTCCCAAACAAAGCATATTACCCCCCTTCCCACCACCTTAATAACTCTACAAAAACACCAGATGAAACAACTTCTACAAGAACTCGCGGACGTATTCGGACAAACCCCCATCGAAATCGGAATAACTCACCTAGAAGATCATCTGATACACACTACTGGACCACCCATACGTCAACCGTCCCGCAGAAAGAACCCACTGCAACGGCAAGAAGAGGACAAATGCAAGAAATGCTAGATGCAGGGATAGCGACCCCTTCCGTCAGTCCCTGGTCTTCTCCCGTAGTCTTAGTGAAGAAGAAGGACGGGTCCACACGGTTTTGCGTTGATTACAGACGCCTAAATGACACAACCGTATAAGGTGCTACTCCATTGCCCCGCATTGATGACTCGCTAGACTCCCTATACGGCTCCAAATGGTTCACCACCCTCGACCTACAAGCCGGATACTGGCAAGTTCCCATCACGCCCGTACACCAACAGAAGACAGCTTTTCCACCAGCTTAGGACATTTGTATGAGTTTAATGTTTTACCTTTCGGGTTAAGCAATGGTCTCGCCACCTTTTCTCGCCTCATGGAATCCGTATTAAGAGGATTAACCTGGGAAACCTGCCTCACATATTTAGATGATGTAATCGTGTACGCAAAAACCTTGGCCCGAACATCTCCAATGACTCAGGCAGGTACTCGAACGCATCAGACAGGTAGGGTTGAAGCTCAAACCCTCAAAATGCGAAATTGCACGGAAAACAGTGGATTTCCTAGGCCACGTCATATCGGAAAGAGATATATCTCCCGACCCTCGTAAATTGTCAGCCGTAGCAGCTCAAACCACCCCCAACACCGTCAAAGGTGTGAGATCTTTTCTCATCCATAGCCAAACCCCTCCATCAACTAAATACACCGAATTTGTATGGACAGCAGAAAGAGATGCAGCATTTAACACTCTAAAAGACAAACTTGTGAACGCCCCTACCGTGGCTTTTCCCGACTACCGGCAACCCTTCAGGCTGTACACTGACATCTCCCTGTACGCCATAGGGGCAGTTCTAGCTCAAGTACAAGACGGAAGAGAGCACATCATAGTTTGCGCTAGCTCCACCTTCAACAACGCCCAGCCAAACTACGCCGCCGCTAAAAGAGAGTGTCTCGGCCTCATCTCGGCTTTAAATAATTTCAGTTCTTTTTTACTTGGTACCAAGGTTGACATCATCACACATCATCAATCCCTGCAATGGCTACGACGCTCAGAAAAAAACTCGGCAGAAACAAACAAAGATGGCAAGAGACGCTCGAAGAGTATAACTTCAAGATACACTACCGGCCAGGCAAGCTCCACACAAACGCTGACGCCCTCTCCCGCCTACCTGTACCCGATGTCCTCACTTCCACCCCAGCCACTCTGACCAGTTCGCCCCTGTAACTCAACAATCACAGACAACCAGCTCAACCACCAACCAACTTTGTTGCAATCTTGGAAAACTAAAATAAAACCCAAATGGATTCCCAAGGAAGTCTTTTACCACCTCCACCAGGTCGGAGATCAATTATACCTGAATCCGGACACATCGCCGTCAGCCCCCGCACCGCTCAAGATATCATGATCATTATCCATGAAGGGAATGGAATACACATGGGACAGTCAAAAATGCAAAAGACGTTGCAACAAATGTATTGGACCACCAACCCATCGATCATCGCAAAACGTGTCACTGAAACCTGCAAACCCTGTACCCTGGGTAAAGATAGGCATAAAACCCCCGGAGCAACTGGAAAAATCTCAGCTAACAAACCATGGCAGATCTTATCCCTGGACGTAATGGGTCCTTTTCCCGCAAGCAATGGAAAACGTTTTATCGTCACATTCGTAGATGTATACTCGAACTTCCTCATCACTTGTCCTATAAAAGACCACAATGCCCTGACCGTCGCAGAAGTCCTAGCCACAGACATTTTTCAAAATTTCGGATTACCCATCACCTTGCTCTCAGACAACGCCCCAGAACTCTCCGGATACGTATGGAAAGCTTTCGCTCAAAAGTGTGGAATAAAGATAACTCATTCCTCACCCTACTGGCCCCAAGGGAATTCTATCTGCGAACGCAGCCACCGCACCATCAACAATCAACTTAGAACACGTTTAATTGCACTCAACACCTCCGACTGGCCATACAAGTCAAAATGATCCAGTGGGGAATAAATTCCTGCACCAAAGAAGACGGCATTAACCCCCACGAACGGCTATATGGCGTTGCCCCTCTCCTGCTACCGTTTCATCACCTTGCCTAAATACCCAACTCAGAAGAGACCATTGACCCTTTACAACACCTAAAAAACACCCTCCACACAGCACAATTATGTTAAGACATTCAACGCGGCACTACCATGACGGTGACACCGTCATGGTAGCTAAATTACCTGTGATCAATAAACTAGGTCCCCGCTATATAGGACCCTACAAGATATTAAAAGTTCCCAATCCATACCAAGTAATCATCGAATACCACGGAAAAACCAGAACTTACCGAAATCGATTCATCAGGGTTATATCGTCCTTTACCAATCGAAAAATACAACCAACAACAACCACCACCACAACAAAATACAAGAGCACCACAAAACCACATCTACGCACGTACTACAAACTCCGCCCCAGCCCCCAGCCACGTCCTGCAGATCATATAAAAAAAAAATAAAAAAAAATGCACCAGAAATTTCCCCCACAAAACACACCCACCAAACCCACAACAAGTCACGTAAACCAACCTACCCCCCTACATCCTCACCACCGTCACCCAAACGAACATGCGCACAACCTTCACCCACACCGTCTCAACTCACCTCCTCCCCCACCTCGCCAAAATCCACCACATCCTCATCCCCCCACTCCACCCCCCGAAGCCCTATTACAACCCCTACCCCTCCAACCCCACCAATTACCTCCACCTCAACTCACCAGCCGTCACCCCCATCAATTATCCCAACCCCATACCTCACCTAACTCTTTATCTTCACCCCTCCCATCCTCATCTAACTATCAGTAACCCACACCCTCAACCCCATCTTGCCATCAACCTACCCGAATAACCCCCCCCCCCACCATCACACCTCGCCTCGCCTCCCCCAACCTCTCCCCTTACCCATCCACCGTCCCTTCAAACCCCACAAGTCCCTCTCAAAAGTCATCCATTTCTCAACAAATCAATATACACCCTAACCTCACCACTCAACCTACCACCCCTAACCCTCGCCATCAAACCCCGTCCACCACCACACTATCAGCATCCTCTGAAACCAGCCCAGAACTGCCACCCAGACCAAGTTTTACCACTAGCTCAGGCCGTCTGACCCAACCCCCAGGTCGATTTTCTCCAATTCTGATTCATAAACCTCACGTCATACCTTCTCCTCCCATAACACACAAAACAAAACACACAACACACACAACCACTCCAAAAACACTCAGAATATCATCGGCAACAAACACAATTTCAGCTTTCCCACATACACATTTTGACAGCTTCATAAATCCTAGTACTTCCGCGTCCACAAGAGTCATTAAAACAACTCAGGTCATTGACCGGGTCATCACTTGCCCTCGCACCACCACCAGAGCAACACCTACCTCATCTAGCCACCGCCAGACACACCATTCACTCTCCACCATGACGACCTCCACAGCCTACATCAGCAAAGTGAAGTGGTCCGTTAATCAAGAACAATTCTTCAAAATTCGGTACCAAGACGAAGCCCAGACAACCGCAATCATAGAAGGCAAACCCTCATTCCTCACCGTCATCACGAACGCTCAACGTGCTCCGGGATCAATGTACCCTAGACTGGTGGGAATACCTCAATGACATTCCGATGTTCACACGCCTCGAAAATACCTTCTGTTTCCGGCCCGAGTCATGGGGCTGTGCCTATAATTCCCAAGGGGGAAGTAAAATAACACAAATAACAAAGTCCCCTACAATCAAGAAAAGGAAAACCCCTGAGGAACACGAAATGAAACAAGTAGGAAAGCGCTCCAAGAACAAGGAGGAAGGAGAAACTAAACTAAAACCAACAAGAAAGGAAGTAACCAAGATGCCCCACATTCCACCTCCCACATCATCAACCAGAGTAACGAGAAGAGGAAGAACGGAGACTATTCACCCACGAAGAAGATAAAAGTAGCAGCAGAAGAATTAGTAATAATGAAACCAAGGGGAAGTATTAATTAAAAAAAGGTACAAAATGGCCACACCGATCATCAGAGAAAACGTGTCCCAGCAGAAGACATAGGAGAAACTGAAATAAAATCAACAACACCGAAGACGGAAGAAAGAAATAATAAACTAAACACAATGCACCGTATTCCAAAATTACCCAACATCCTCAATAAGAAGAACAAGAATCAGAATTTTCAAACCAGGACCGAAGATGAGGACATCCGAGCATCAACAGAAACAAAAGAAGCATGCATGGCCAAACTACGTGTACGAGATCATCCCCAGAAATTCACGAGTAATACCCGCACCAATATAACAACTAATATTACTTCCACGGCAGGATTGCCACAATTACACCTGAACTTCTAACAGCAACAGGCAAAGACATTCCCCTAATATCAACGTCACAAGAAACACACAGAAGGAAAATAATATTCAGCCAGAAGCAGAAGGGCCAGCATCACCATCAGAGGACAAGTGACTTACGCCCTACTTCCACCCAAAGGCCGACTCACCTGCCCGCAAATTTCTAAGGGGCCTTCCTAATCCCCTTAGATCTGCCCCGCCCGGACATTCGACCAACCCCGGGACATCTCAGTAAAAGTCGTCACCATCACAACGAAACCTGAACAAGGCAAGCAATTCATGGGCTTTCATAACACTAACATATTAGTGGTGAATAGTCCTAAAATGACCTCCCTTTCAAGTAAGGATAAACGGCTGCCCAATATTCTGACCATGGTATTGTTTTAACATTAAAGTCACTAATAGGCTGCACCTTTAACCCTTAACTGGCGGCGCGCAACATAAGTCGAGTGAAATAAATTTGGACTATGTGGCAGCGCGCGACATAGGTCGTGTGGCAATTTCAGCACGTAATGTTGCTGAGAGAGAGAGACAAGTGGTGGCAGGAGAGTAACGAGCGTATGACTGCTCCAGACCACCGCGGTGAACCAACTGACATGAATCCCACCCTCCTCCACCCTCTCACACTCGCTACATAGTGAATTGTATGGGGAAAGTACCGAATTACATGGTTTTTGCACTCGTGTTGCGCGATTGTTGCAAGAAAACTAGCCGTCATACAAGGATCGTTGTGGTGTCATTGGAAAGCTCTGTTTATGCCCTTTCAGGGATAGATACTTGTTTTACGCTCTGGGTCTTATTTAGGCATGAAAATTATCACGTAAACAGCCCTATTTTGGATAAAAACACCCCGCTGGTGGCTACGTATTTTATACCGCCTAGGCCGCTCGTTAGGTGTTAATAAGTATAAGTATACTTTCCGGACATGTCCGAAACGTACTTTTAATATTAAAACCGCATCTCCACACACTATCTAAGAATACTTGGCATGTCAAGATCGTTTGCATAGTCCAGGGCTCTGCGAGATACCTTAACCAGGCACTCTGCATATAGAATTCATTAGTACATTTGATTCAATGACATGTTGTAGAACATTTGTAATTAAAAGGTTTAAACACCGCCCCAAGTTCTTTTAACCTCTTACAACGGTCAATGGTAGTAGAGGAATATAGTAATGGTCATGACCTTATTATTTACTCACGTTAGCCCGATATGTTGTCCTTATGCCATGGCGTTTGAGATAGTATATTTAAAACCCCACACCAAGAGTCAGAACAGTCGAATAACTCTAGCTATATGCTAAACCTACTCGCTAACGTTAGTCCGATGAAGTGCCCAGTGTCATGGCACGTAAGGAAGCTTCATTAAAGATTTTTTTTTTTTTTTTTTAAATTTGCCCCATGGAGAGTAATTCGACAAGATTTTATCTTTAACTCGAGATATTTGGGGTGTAGTTGTCACCTTTGTGTCAATTCATTAACCCTCCAGACTCGGATGGCCGCTCAGGAGGCCATTAGCTATTGCCACTATGAGACCCGGATGGCCTCTAAAGTGCCTACGGGTTAATCTAAGGCTTAAAACCAATTAAAACCGCACTAGAGAAAGTTTTGTTGTCTTGGCGGGTCGTCCGTATTACCAACAACAACAAGAACACACAGCCAGCCAGTCAGCTGACTCCTGCTTGAAGGCAAGCCTTATGAAAGCTTGTATTGATTTTCCTTAGTCCCAAACCATGCATGAAAGCAAATGACAGTGACTTAGGAATGGTTACAATGGTGAAATATATCAGTAATCAATAATCAATTATCAATATAATCAATATTATTACATAATACATAATAAATAATCCATTATCAATGACAAATAATCAATTGTTGAATGAATATAAACAGACCGTAGTCGCGGTCGGCAGAGAGGCGGCGCTACATTCGGACGAAGGTCGGAATTCCCGCTTCACTCGCCGTCTTATTTTCTACTTCACACAATAACTACACAATGTAGAGTGTTCTAGTCTTCACCCATCGCACGGCAACGATCATATCTACCTCTGGTATGCATAAACACTTGGTTAGGCAATTTATTTGCAGATATATGAGTATCGGTAAATACCGAAATTCGGGAGTAAACACTGCATTCTAGCCATTCGGCCTGCTTACTGACCTAAATATTGTTATCATAAAAAGTGAACCACTTGGTCTAGAAACTTCTAGTTTTCACCAAAAGCAAGACAACAACGAAAACTGCCGCTGGATATATATATAAACTAGCTTAGGCAATTTTTTCGTGTATAAAAAAGTGCGGCAAAATCCTGAGAACTTGATATTTTACCCGGGTTCGGGCTTGGCGGGAGTATTTAAAGGGCCCGAAGTCCGAGGGTTAAGACTCCTTTTGAGCTTCACCGACATTTTCTCCTGGATTAACTCAGGTAAACAAGGACTATACTGGATGAATGCAGGTGCCAAATAGAAAGTTTTGCTCCAGATGCCATGTATTACGTTAGTATGCCAGCATTATCTTCACCACTAGTACAATTGTTTTCAGTTACTGGGAAGATATTTCGACCTGAGCGTAACAGGCTAAGTTTGAAACTCGTATTTTCTGCAAATTGAATGAATTTGCTTGATCACTATGACTTATATAAATATAGTCTTGGGGGTACCTGCATCTTTCTCATACAGTTATCTTAGTTGCTAGTTGCCTGGACAAAATTATATATTAGCTGTACATAAAAATATATTGTGTTGATAACTATTATTTATTATCTGCTTACTACTTAAGTTGAAGAAATAGACTAGGAGTGCTTGGAATATCATGAATATAATATTAGTATTGGAGAATAGTTCAGACTTAGCCTTTGACTACAGTGCATCAATTGCTTCCTAGGTCAAGTAATATGTTTACAATTTATGAAAATATATTATGAAACTATGCTAAACTGGTTAACTCCTTAACTGTGAGAGGCTTTTCTTGAGCGCAATATAAATGTCTTATGTCTAACTAAATAGAAGAATGCAATGTATGATCATATGGAAGGATTTACTCGAGTGTTTAACTTCTTTATAAAATGAGTCACTCATAGCCGAAATATCACTGCCTAATGTTATCCAGATTATATTAATAAGGACGTCATTTTCCTGAAGGGGTTAATATGTGTTACGACTGGGGTTCAAATATATCAGGGCTCTTATTCATTGGACTAGTAATGGCATAAATGTTACAACGGAAAGCGCTAGCTCCAACCTCTGATGTATATTCCCAGTGAACAAAGAACACAAATATTCTACAGAGTTCTATATGCAATAATAGGCTATCAAACTCTCAATAAATGTGCGTCTACTCTAGGCTTAATGTTATGTGAAAACAGCCTATTACTACCTATAACCGAAGGTGCTTGGTTATGGTATGCAAAGTAAGGTGGTAAGAGAAGTTACAGCTTACGTTACTTTAATCAATAAATGTCAGGCACTCCTGCATGAAAGAAAGTGCACTAACGTCCTTCAACACTAACAAGGAATCTTCTTTAAATGTTAGATGCTATAAAGATGCTCGTATCGGAAATGGAACCCAAAAAGGCAGGCAGCGGAACAATGCTCGTGCAGGCTATGCACACAAAAAGGCAGAATATATATAATGCCGTCGGAGCCAAGAATATCCTAAACACAACAACAATAATAATAATCGCCACGACAATGCAGTATTCCTATCAACAAAAAGAGCCTAAGTCGTTTGTGTCTCAATACATCAAACTAGGCTGCGAAATGCTTGTGTAATAATAAATGGGTATGCATAAAAAGAGTAATTAGGTTAATATACTTAATGTCTACTATGATTGATAAAGTCTAGCTAGAGTCAATGATACGAGATACTGGTGCGCATGGCATGCCGCATAGCCTAGTGCAAATCTCAAGTCTGTGCGTCAAATATTACGTTATAGGGAAGGGTAGCTCTCTTGAGAAACCTTAATACCGAAGTATTAAGCGTTCTCCTGGCGTACCTCAAAGACAAACAATCGAGACTAGAACAGTGCAGAATGGTATAGGCAAAAAGCCCTCATTCGTGCATGCTCTATTCTCAATGGCACACAGACTAGAATTTACTCAATCAACTCCAGTTCTCAGGTATGTCGTGCAGCTTTTAACTAAAGCCAGCACTCATAGGAAACAATACCTTATAATATCTGACTCCTAGTCTAGCATTATCTAATCCAGCAGAACACTAATAATTAAAGGATGCAGTACTTAAACAATATAAATGCCAACCAATGCTTCGTGATCCACTTATCTTAACAACTAACATACATGGGTTATATCAGACCTTAACGCACAATACAACTGGCCAGCATGAAGCTGATTTTGCAGAGTTAACCAGAGGGGATATAATGTTAATAAAAGGTGGTGAAAGATATGGAAAATGAGAGAGATAGGCAGAGGAAAAGATTCTCAGGTGCGAGCGGGGTACAGGTAGCAAGGGAAAAAGATGGGTGCATTCTAGAAACCAGATCTGAGGGAGAGAGTGGCGAGGAACTGTATATATACTCGCACCAGCTCGAGCCGCGTGGGAAAAAAGCGGTTACAAGTCCTCTAGCCACTACCAAAGTAGCTAGCAAAACGTTACGTCACCAAGCATGGTAAAGAACTCCCTCAACCAATCCCCACGAGGCCAGCCAGCTGTGACGTCATCGAGCGGGGCAAAAACACTACGCGCCCCCTCTCACTCTGTTCTACTCTCTCTCTCTCTCTGATCTTATCATTACTAGTTAAGGATAAAACATATACTTTACAATTAAATATATAAAGCCTTGACATGGGCGAAAACAAAGAGCCTTTCTGGACTGCCCATGACACAAGCTTTCATATGAAATAAAGCACACTCTAATACACAAACTGTAGCCCCATCCACTGCCCTGGCGATCCTAGCGAGTCACTGTAGGACAAGCCATGCGATTCTAACGGAGTGGTTAACGTCACACCCCCCCCCAAGATTTTTCCCAGAGGCCCCAAGGCTCACAAAAATCTGATGGTTAGAACCCATGCTATATCTCCACTTCCCATCACCCAGCGGCAGTAAAATATCTGGCACATTTTTCAAAATTATAACCCTCCCCAACACCATAGGTTAAATTATATGTAGTTATGCTCCTCAAGAGCGAGCTTCTCTAGCCCAGCATTCTGAGAGGAGTGCAACTCAGAATTACTGCTATAACATACTAAAAAAATTCAACTATCAAAGAAAGAGTTTTTATTTGATTTTTATGATTATAATTTGTTTATTTCGGCTGCACTATAGGGGCAAGCCTAGTTTTTTCTTCTATACCAAACGCTCAACTCCTGCTTTACGACCCAATACGCTGGGCTACAACCGCGAGCCAACAAGCACCAAGCGCAAAATACTATTCAAACTAAAGCAGGAGGCTACCCGTGTGTCAATCTACCCAGGATCATATACCCTTGAACGACCATCTGCAAACACGTTATCACAACCGGCAATATGGCGTATGTCCAGGTTATATACCAATAACATTAGTGACCACCTGGTCAGCCTCATATTCCGATTGTGAAACTGGTACAAGAACTTGAGAGGGTGATGATCTGGGTAAACTACAACGACCGGACCATAGGCTGGAACATAGACCTCGAAATGCCCCAGCGCAAGCACAACCGCCAGCAGCTCCTCCTCGACAACAGAGCAGCTCCCCTGGGCCGAATTGTACTTCTCCGAGCAGAAACTAACAGGATGCTCCAGCCCATCATCGTCCTTTTCCACAAGGACGGCACCAGCCCCCACACCACTAGCCTCCGTTGCTAGTTGAAAAAGGTAGGCTAAAGTCAGGGGCCCTGAGGATCGGGTGAGTGCACAACAGGTGTTTTACTTCTCTAAACACCTTCTCACACTCAGGCGCCCATTTGAACTTCTTATCCTTCCAGTTATCCTCCACCTGAGCTTGACTGTCCCATTCTCCTTCTCCACCTTGACTGCTAAACGTCATCACAGGCACAGTGAGAGGCTCAGGGGGGTGCCTCCCATACTCCTTCATGGGATTAACATGACATAACTGATTGTGCTTCCGCCTGTCTGGAGTGGCTACCAAGTAAACCAGGTCCGATAGCTCCTCCACCACCCTATAAGGACCAGCGTACTTCGCGGATAAGGGGTGACCTACAAGGGGCAGTAGAATCAACACCTCCTGACCCACGTGAAACTCCCTGAGTTCAACCTTGAGGTCGTACCTGTCCTTCCTGAGGGCCTGAGAGCTAGTCAAATTACGGCCAGCCAACTCCAGACTGCCCAACATCCGTTCTCGACTGTTGAGGACACACTTGAGCATAGAACAAGGTTTTTCTGCGCCCTCCCATACTTCTTCAACCATATGGAGAGGCCCTCTGACACGGTGTCCAAAGACGAGCTCATTAGGGCTGAATCCCAAACTCTCCCCAGGTACCTCCCACACAGCAAACAAAACACATGGCAGGCCAAGATCCCAATCCCTCCCACTCTCAAAGCAACAACAACGAAGCACAGATTTCAAGGCTGAGTGCCATCGCTCTAACACACCCTGGCTCTCCGGATGATATGCAGATGACACAACCCCAACAATCCCATGCTGCGGCATTGCTTGTACAAAGAGGCTAGAAGTGAAGTTGGGTCCCCGGACTGACTGAATCCCCTGCGGGTAACCATACCGGGAAAAATACACTAGCAAGCTTCGGACCACCGTTTTCGCCGACCCATTTCTCATAGGGTACGCGTCAGGGTACCTTGTTGCTACATCTCCCGACTGTGCATCACTGTCCTCCTTCAACTCTTTCGTCTTTTTAAGCCCATCCTCTGCCCCTTCAGGAACAGTTACTGGGTCTTCTCCAGACTCGATATGTGGTCCTAATAATGAGTCCCCGAGAAGGTCCGTTGACACTAAACTCTCAACCGCATCAACTTTCAACCCCTTCTCGGTACCCTTCCTCCGCTGATCTAAAGATTGTTGACCAGAATGTGACTCCCTGGATGCAGAATCTCCGGTGACAACACACGCCATAGGCTGCCCCGGACACTTCTCAACCCACTCCTGCTCCTCCCTACTCACGTCGGCCGGCTTCTCGGCAACGACCAAGGGTGGAGCCTCAGAAGTAGGTCCCGCAAAGTCGTTGCCGAGAAGGAGGTCGACGCCCCCAACAGGTAACTTCCCCACAATTCCTACATCCAGGTCCCGAGTCACACCATCAACTTCCACCTTCATTCTTACAAGCGGGTATGACCTTGTCGCATTAACTCCCTGAACCACAACCACCCGCGCCGTATTGACAGGTTTACCAGTGAAATTTCTCAACAGTGTTTGCGATGCCCCAGTGTCACGCAAAATTCTCACCTCATGTCTTCTACCCCCCCAATCCACACAACCGAGTCCCCTGTGGTCACTAAAGGCATCACGGACAGGGAATAAGCCTTCCGGATCCTTCTGCACTGGCAGTGTATTTACCTCGGAAGAAATGCCTCTAACAAACTCCGATGTCCTCTTGAACACTCCAATGCCGTGAGCAAAAGACACGGCTGCCGGAGGAGGTCGACTAGGGCACTCATTTGCCTTATGACCCTCCTGGTGGCACCTAAAACACATAAATTTCGGTTTCGGCTTATACTGTGATATAAAAGGCCCCTGACTTTTCACATACGGTGTGGTGGTAGGTTTGGCTTCAGTTTTAGTTTCATGGCTCTTCTGTTTAACCCTTAAAAAGCGGCTCACCACTTAAGTCGAGTTAAATAAAGCTGGACTATGTGGCGGCGCTCGACATAACTCGAGTGGCAATTTCAGCACGTAATGTGGCTGAGAGAGAGAGACAAGTGGTGGCAGGAGACTAGCGAGCGTATGACTGCTCCAGACCACTGCGGCGAACCTACTGACACAAATCTCAGCTCCCTCCTCCCTCTCTCACTCGCTACATACTCAATTATGTACCGAAAGTACCGAATTACCTGCTTTTTGCACTCGCGTTGCACGGTTATTGCAAGAAAACTATCCATCATACAAGGATCGTTATGGTGTCATTCGAAAGCTCTGTTTATGCCCTTTCAGGGATAGATACTTGTTTTACGTTCTGGGTCTTATTTAGGCATGAAAATTATCACGTAAACAGCCCTATTTTGGCTAAAAACACCCCGCTGGGCGGTACACATAAATAAACCGCATAGGCCGCATGTAAGGTGTTAAATGTGTCATTGTTACGGGGAGGGGGAGGATAACGGTCCTTAGCACTTACATCGTACTTCTGTGAGGACCCGCAACCCCGAATCAACGACAGCCGTCGATCAGCCATTTCTGCTGCTTCGACTAGAGTTCTTGGGTTTTTCTCCTTCAAGTTCAAAGTTAGATCACCGCCCGTGCTCTTAAAGAACTGCTCCAACATCATTAACTGCTTAATTTCATCAAATGTTGTGACCTTCTCAGATCGGAGCCAGTTCCCCATAGCATCGGACAAGTCCCGGGCGTGTTCCAAAAAGGTGCTATCTCTTCCCTTAGTTACACCCCGGAACTTCAAACAGTACGTTTCTGGTTGCAGTTCGTAAGCCCTCAGGACAGCCTCCTTGAGATCCTCGTACACAATACATAACTCCAAAGGTAACGCATCGTAGGCTTTAAGACCCTTGCCTATTAATCTAGAGGATACAAGTGCTGCCCATTTATTCTCTGGCCACTGGTGTTCCTGGCACTTCTTCTCAAAGCGTGTGAAAAATTCTGTTACACCACTCTCATCAAACACCGGAACCAGTTTCAATAAGTGCGAGAGAGACTGCCCATGAACACGGTTACCAGCCCCAAGTCGCTGTCCCGTTGCCTCTACTCGCGACTTCTCTACGTCCATGTCGGCACAGTACCTAGTCGACTCTAAATCCGCTTGGATTTTTGCTAGCTCTGTTTGCTGCTGAAGCTCACATGCCCTTTGTTGCTGTTGAATCTCAGATGCCCTGATAGCCTTTCTCTCTTCGATCTTAGCTGATTCTATTTGCTGCTGGATCCTAGCTAATTCGAGCTGAAGCAATAATTCTGGAGATAACCCTTGAGGAGGTGAAGGTGCTACAATGTTTGAAATTACCAGTGGTCCCCCCAGGGGCAACCCACCCTGCCAGTCACCACCCAACTGCGGAAGCGTACCCGGGGTCGGCAAACTACTGGGATGGCTGGGAGTCGAGTGTAGGGGAAGCATGGCCGAAGGGCTCTGAGCACTCAACCCATCTCGCTCACCAGTCACCCTGCCCAGTACACACGTTATCAAGTTATCCTTGGTCATGCTGCTAGTAACCGCATGACCGATAGCTGTGGCCAGGCATTGAAGACCGTACCGATCCATACCCTCCAACCGCTCGGCAGTAACAGGCCATTGCAAAAATATCCTAGCATCCTCCTCACAGTTCACCCGATTAACCCTTTCATCATGCTGCTGTTCCTCAGTTTCGACATTACGTACTGTGTCTCCATTCTCCTCTGACCCGGTATAAGACATGATGCTCACAAAAATTTCTCACCACAATATTCAGAAAAGAAGTACCCCAAACTCTTATACCTCAATATACACACAAAAATTCTCGGAAATACTCAAGGGCTATACAATGTTGCAAACAAAAATTATTCTTGCTGATCCCCGCAAAATATTCTCCAAAACAACAAATGTTCCCTGCTAATAAATGTAGGTTCACCAAATCCTAGGTAAGGTCGCCATTTGTTACGACTGGGGTTCAAATATATCAGGGCTCTTATTCATTGGACTAGTAATGGCATAAATGTTACAACGGAAAGCGCTAGCTCCAACCTCTGATGTATATTCCCAGTGAACAAAGAACACAAATACTCTACAGAGTTCTATATGCAATAATAGGCTATCAAACTCTCAATAAATGTGCGTCTACTCTAGGCTTAATGTTATGTGAAAACAGCCTATTACTACCTATAACCGAAGGTGCTTGGTTATGGTATGCAAAGTAAGGTGGTAAGAGAAGTTACAGCTTACGTTACTTTAATCAATAAATGTCAGGCACTCCTGCATGAAAGAAAGTGCACTAAAGTCCTTCAACACTAACAAGGAATCTTCTTTAAATGTTAGATGCTATAAAGATGCTCGTATCGGAAATGGAACCCAAAAAGGCAGGCAGCGGAACAATGCTCGTGCAGGCTATGCACACAAAAAGGCAGAATATATATAATGCCGTCGGAGCCAAGAATATCCTAAACGCAACAACAATAATAATAATCGCCACGACAATGAGTATGCAGTATTCCTATCAACAAAAAGAGCCTAAGTCGTTTGTGTCTCAATACATCAAACTAGGCTGCGAAATGCTTGTGTAATAATAAATGGGTATGCATAAAAAGAGTAATTAGGTTAATATACTTAATGTCTACTATGATTGATAAAGTCTAGCTAGAGTCAATGATACGAGATACTGGTGTGCATGGCATGCCGCATAGCCTAGTGCAAATCTCAAGTCTGTGCGTCAAATATTACGTTATAGGGAAGGGTAGCTCTCTTGAGAAACCTTAATACCGAAGTATTAAGCGTTCTCCTGGCGTACCTCAAAGACAAACAATCGAGACTAGAACAGTGCAGAATGGTATAGGCAAAAAGCCCTCATTCGTGCATGCTCTATTCTCAATGGCACACAGACTAGAATTTACTCAATCAACTCCAGTTCTCAGGTATGTCGTGCAGCTTTTAACTAAAGCCAGCACTCATAGGAAACAATACCTTATAATATCTGACTCCTAGTCTAGCATTATCTAATCCAGCAGAACACTAATAATTAAAGGATGCAGTACTTAAACAATATAAATGCCAACCAATGCTTCGTGATCCACTTATCTTAACAACTAACATACATGGGTTATATCAGACCTTAACGCACAATACAACTGGCCAGCATGAAGCTGATTTTGCAGAGTTAACCAGAGGGGATATAATGTTAATAAAAGGTGGTGAAAGATATGGAAAATGAGAGAGATAGGCAGAGGAAAAGATTCTCAGGTGCGAGCGGGGTACAGGTAGCAAGGGAAAAAAGATGGGTGCATTCTAGAAACCAGATCTGAGGGAGAGAGTGGCGAGGAACTGTATATATACTCGCACCAGCTCGAGCCGCGTGGGAAAAAAGCGGTTACAAGTCCTCTAGCCACTACCAAAGTAGCTAGCAAAACATTACGTCACCAAGCATGGTAAAGAACTCCCTCAACCAATCCCCACGAGGCCAGCCAGCTGTGACGTCATCGAGCGGGGCAAAAACACTACGCGCCCCCTCTCACTCTGTTCTACTCTCTCTCTCTCTCTGATCTTATCATTACTAGTTAAGGATAAAACATATACTTTACAATTAAATATATAAAGCCTTGACATGGGCGAAAACAAAGAGCCTTTCTGGACTGCCCATGACACAAGCTTTCATATGAAATAAAGCACACTCTAATACACAAACTGTAGCCCCATCCACTGCCCTGGCGATCCTAGCGAGTCACTGTAGGACAAGCCATGCGGTTCTAACGGAGTGGTTAACGTCACATATGGAATACATGTATTATATTAGACTGTCATCTTCATACAAGAGGAAAATCCCCGTAACATAATAGTAATCCTGATTAATTGCAGTAAAATTGGTAAAATATTATTCACAAATGTTAAATGCACAACATTAGTAAAGGTTGACTGATCAACTTAACCAAATAAGCTAGAAAATTAACTTAACTTAACTTAGTTGATGACATTTAAAAATTAACTTAACTTAGCTAGTTAAATTGTTCAGTTAATTGACCCAACTCTGATATATACAGTATACTATTTATTGTGGGGAGATTGTAGGCACCAATCGATCAGGGCTAGACCCAGGTGAGGTTATAGGTATGTGATAAAGAGTCGCTGGAACTCCTGTTTCATTTGCTTGGCCTCTCTTACTGATTTTCTTTGTGCCTCATTTACACTGAGAGCAATCCAGCTAGCTCTCACAAACACCTCCTCCTCCTATCCACTTCACTACACTAAACATGCACACCACACTTCATTCCTCCACACCAAAATTAAAAAAACAAAATGATGAATTGTAGCCCAGCCTCGGAGTCCCCAGGGGGGGGGACCATAAATGCCCCCTCACCCGACCGACCATCCCCTGACGACCCCACACAATTACCTGGACCTCGGCCTGTTACTCTTTCTATTAATTTCTGCAACATTCGCGGACTTTCCTCTAACTTTCACTCTGTTGAGCACCATCTCTCCTCCTACAAACCTGATCTTCTCTTCCTCACCGAAACTCAGGTGTCTGTAGCAACATCCAGCAACCCCTTCTCTGTATCCTCCTACTTTCTCTATCCTAGTTTCAAAGCCAAAGGCGGATGTTGTGTATATGTGCACAACAAACTCACTTGCTCTCGTGTTCCCGATTTCGACTCCTCTGAATTCTCAACTTTATGGCTCAAACTTTCCTGTCATTCTCTTACTAAATATTTCTGTGCTGTCTATCTTTCCCCTAACTCTACCAACTTTCCCAAATTCTTTGACTATCTAAACTCTACAGTGGAACACATTCTATCCATTTCTCCTTTCTCAGAAATCTCCATCTTAGGAGATTTCAACGTTCACCACCGCCAATGGCTCTCCTCTCACACTACTGATCCACCTGGTGAACAAGCCTACGTCTTTTCTATCCTAAATGACCTAGAGCAGTTAGTTCAGCAACCCACCCGTATCTCGGATCGCATCGGAGATCGGCCCAACATTCTTGACCTGTTTCTAACTTCTAACCCTTCTTCTTATACTGTCGATCTTTTCTCTCCTTTGGGCTCCTCCGACCATAAACTTATCTCTGTCACCTGTTCTTTCTCTCCAGTACAGCCACCCGATCCTCCTAGCCGGCGGCGCTTGTGGCACTTTGGCGCTGCCAACTGGGAGGCTCTTCGGCAGTACTTCTTTGATTTCCCATGGAATGATTTCTGCTTCCATGGCCGAGGACCCTCGGAGAGTGCTGAACGCATTACCGAGGTAATCCTATCGGGCATGGAAGCATACATTCCATTTTCTTTCTCTCAGACTAATGCTAAAAAATCTTGGTTTACTCACGCCTGTTCTACTGCTGTCCGCAATAAGGAGGAAGCATTCAAACGGTACCGACGCCTTAAAACTCAAGACTCTCATTCTTCATATGTTTCTGCCCGGAATCAAGCCAAATCTGTTCTTCGACTTGCCAAACACTCTTTCATCAATAATAAATGCACTGAACTATCCAACTCTAGCTCTTCCCAAGCTCTCTGGCATCTAGCCAAAAACCTCTCCAACAATTTCTCTTCCTCGTCTTTTCCTCCCCTTTCCCACTCTGATGGCACAACCATCACTTCTTCCTCTGACAATGCTAAACTCTTCGCTCAAACTTTTGCTAGAAACTCCACCTTGGATGATTCCGGTGCTATTCCTCCCTCTCCGCCCTCCTCTCTCTTACTTATGCCTAATATCCTAATCTCTTCTAAAGATGTACTTTCTACCCTCTCTGGGCTTAACACTAATAAGGCGTACGGTCCGGATGGTGTTCCTCCTGTTGTTCTCAAAAACTGTGCTTCCGTGCTGACTCCCTGCCTAGGCAAACTCTTTCGTCTCTGTCTATCCTCTAACGTCTTCCCTTCATGCTGGAAGTTTGCTCACATTCAACCTGTCTCAAAGAAGGGTGACCGCTCTCAACCCTCCAACTATCGTCCAATTGCTCTTATCTCTTGACTTTCTAAAGTTTTTGAAACTATTCTTGCTTCCAAATTTCTTAAGCATTTCTCTTCTCATAATCTGCTCTCAGATCGCCAGTATGGCTTCCTTAAGGGTTGCTCTACTGGTGATCTTCTTTCATATCTTACTAACTCTTGGTCATCCTCCTTTCGGGACTTCGGTGAGACTTTTTCTATTGCACTAGACATATCGAAAGCCTTCGATAGAGTCTGGCATAAATCTTTAATTTCTAAACTACCCTCCTTCGGTTTCTATCCCTCCATCTGTGCCTTTGTCTCTAATTTCCTTTCCGGCCATTCCATAGCTGCGGTTGTGGACGGCCATTGTTCACTTCCTCACCCTATAAACTCCGGTGTTCCTCAGGGCTCTGTCCTATCTCCTATTCTCTTTCTAATTTTTATAAATGATCTCCTTAACTGTACCTTAATTCCCATCCATTCATACGCAGACGACTCAACCTTACACTACTCCATTACTTTTTCAGAACGCCCCAGCCAGCAATCCCTCAACGACAAACGTAATGAAGCCATAGAACTCTTAAATTCTGATCTAAATACTATTTCCAATTGGGGCAGAGAAAACCTTGTTAACTTTAATGCTTCCAAAACCCAATTTCTCCATCTATCTACCCGTCAGGATCTCCCAGCGGACTATCCCTTATTCTTCAACAATACAAAAATCAACCCTTCATCTTCTCTCAATATTCTTGGTGTCTCTTTTTCTTCTGCTCTCATTTGGAAGGACCATATTACCAGTCTTGCTAAGGCAGCCTCCCAGAAGCTGGGTGTGCTCAACCGCCTTAGGGGGTTCTTTTCCCCTGCACAGCTTCTTGCTCTGTACAGGGGCATAGTGCGCCCTTGTATTGAGTATTGTTCACATGTGTGGGGAGGTTCCTCTCACACCGCTCTCCTTGACAAAGTTGAAAGGAAGGCCTTTCGTATCATTAACTCCCGTCCACTCACCAACTCTCTGCAATCTCTCTCTCTCCGCCGCAATGTTGCATCTCTCTCGCTATTCTATCGCTACTATAATAATCAGTGTTCCTCAGAGCTATCCCAGTGCATACCACCTCCTTTACGTAGGGCACGTGGTACCCGTCTTGCAACTCAATCCCACCCCTACTCTGTGCAACTCTCCAACCCAAGAGTGAAACGTTACTCTCAAACTTTCTTCTACTCAACATCTGAGCTCTGGAACTCTCTCCCAGAATCAGTCTTTCCCTCTTCCTATGACTTAAATTGCTTCAAACTCCGTGTGTCCAGGCATTTTGGCTCGAACGTCCCTTGATTTTGGCCCTGTCACTCTTTCAACTATGGGGGAGGCACTCGCTATAGGCAGTTATGCCTTTTGCCTCCCTCAATCACATAGAAAAAAAAAAAAATAAATATATATATATATATATATATATATATATATATATATATATACCGATCTATAATATATATATATATATATATATATATATATATATATATATATATAATTATATTTATATATATACAGTATTATATATATATATATATATATATATATATATATATACTGTATATATATATATATATATATATATATATATATATATCTATATATATTATTATATATATATATATACAGTATATATATATATATATATATATATATATATATATATATATATATAATATATATATGTACGTATATACATATACACTCTCAGCCGGGCTCGAACCACCGACAATCTGGATGATTGTCCATGCTCTAACCATATCTACTGCAGCATGATAAAGGTTGGTTAAGGTTTTCCTGTTAGTATTAACCCCTACTGTATCGGAGGATACAGTAATAAAAGTTCCCTCCAGTCCCAAGCAATGTAGCTAAAATGGCAAGATAGAACAACCTTCCACCTCAAAAGATGAATGAATACTGGCTCTCCCAGCCTGCAGAGGGTTGGATATAAGCTGAGAAATGTTGCCATATCGAGAGCAGTGCTCAAACGGTCGTGGTACCAGGCACTGCCTGATACTGGCAGTTACAAGGAAAGTACATTACTGATGGCTCCCTGCCGTCGCTGGGAATGGGGAGTGACTTATCTACCGACGGCTCCCTGCCATCGCTGATATTGGACGGGTTAAGGAGAAGGGAATTCCTACTTGAAGAATGTATTTCCATTCATACTCAAGTCGTAGGTTCCATATTCCAGGAAAACCTCATACAGGGATTTTTACAAGCACTCTCACGTAAGTCGGGCTGAAATTGATATAATTTTAATTATAATCCAGCAAGGCAATAACACCTTCTGTACCAGCGACGTCTTTTGAATTGTATTATAACTATTTTTAGAGGACTTTATGCAGTTTAACCCATTGAATGCGGGAGACGTTCCGGAATGCCATGACAATTTACACCAATCTACAGCCTTTTAAACCTTCTTCAAGCCTGTAGAGTTGAGTGCGAGGGAGCGGGAGAGCAACAGGCCACCCGTCCTTCCTCCACCGAGCCGGCTGCGGCACTGAGGAGTATGAGCCATACTCTCGCTAGATATACAGCACTGCCAAAGGCAAATGTAGCGCGACATTAGCAATAATTGCTCATTTTAGCCAATGTCTATGGTAGCTCTGCGGGTGAAGCCCGCAAGTTACGAAGCTCGTTTTGGTGTCATTTTGAAGCTATATTCTTCTAGTTTTTGGCTGAATAAATTTAATTTCATTCAGACGCTTGCTTAATCAATCAGGAGTGCCTGAATGAGCCCTAGTATGGCGGAAATATGCTGAAATATGACCGCAGCGTAACTGTTAATAAAGATCTGCGGTAGCAAAAAGGGTTAAGTGTGATAGTTCGAAGCCTGTTAATCGGTGGAGGCCCTTTTTAAACTGATTAACATCGTATAATGGTGACCATAGTAAAGTTTAAAAAGACGTCACCGGTATAGAAGGGTTAATATTTAGTATACCACAAATACACATAGGTTACTTACTGTTTTTTATACTTTCAGTCGCTTGAAACACTGACAGTCAGGGCGATTGTACATGTGTTAACAATATCTCCCTACATCTACATTTATATTCAAAGGATAATTGAAGACAAAGGTAAACACATTGTTGCCCTATATACGGCAGAAGCTTGGTAAGTCAAGTCTGCCCCGTGAAAAAGGAGAGCTAAACTGCCTTTTATATTCTAAGAGTGGTCTATTCTATAAGAGTGGTCTATTCTATAAGAGTGGTCTTCCTAAAACCTCTTTATAGTGGAATAATCATGCTTGTGTTTGTCTATGTGAACACTTTGTGATCAGTAAGTGTCCTGTTTGTTTCTGGAACTTCTTCAGTAAAATGTGAGAAGAAAATTTTGAATTTTGAAAATTGTGGTGTCCCCATTCTCTTGACATATACTTTCTCTGTTTATGCAATGCTACGTATTTGTGTTAACCTTTGCAGCGTATAGTATTTATGATGTGTTAAGCTTTGTAATACATTTCAGTCATGATATCATTATTACTACTTCACTACTTGAGCAGCAATAAGGTCAAATAGATTATGAATGTTTCCAAAGACAGTCACCTCGTTATAAAAAATGTATACGTATTTTCGTTCAAACTTGATTTTCTTCGTTCACATTATGAAGTCAGTTAGGTTAGCGAAAAGTTGAGTGAGGAAAAAATATGTTATGTTACATCAGGTTAGGTTAAGTAATGTTATATTCGATTAGGCGAAGTTGGGTTAGGAAAGCTTACTGTAGGTTTGGGATAGACAAATTCCTCGCCTACATACCCTCCACATCTGTCATACTTTCACACCATCCTTTCCACACATTCCGTACCTTCCAAATCTTCCACGACTTCCATATCCTCCATGCCTCCCACTCCTCCATACCTCCTGCACCTCCATACCTTCCACACCTCCATACCTCCCGCACCTCCACACAAACCTTTCCACACATTTCGTACCTTCCATAACTTCCACGACTTCAATATCCTCCATACCTCCCACTCGTCCATACCTTCACACCCACCTATCCACACCTCTCGCCTTCCTCCCCAACCCTCCCAGTTGTCCCATCAGAAAGTCATTACCATCTTGCTAATGAAATACGGGAGTTTTCTTCCACTTTGTACCCTCACTTGTCTGTCGGGCTTCAGTTTGTGGCTTCGTTTATATTGTTATTATTATTATTATTATTATTATTATTATTATTATTATTATTATTATTAATTTTAATTTGTATTATTAGTAGTATTACTGTTATTATTATTATTATTATTATTATTATTAATATTATTATTATTATTATTATTATTATTATTATTATTAATTTTAATTTGTATTATTAGTAGTATTACTGTTATTATTATTATTATTATTATTATTATTATTATTATTATTATTATTATTATTATTATTATTATTATCATTATTTAATGTTTTGTTATTCTACTTTTATATAGGACTCCATAGGCTACCAAACCTTCAGGAATATTTAGCCATTATTCAGGAAGAAAGTCAAGAACAGAGCCTTTTTTTCCAGAACACAAGTCCATTGCTTCGTTGGGGTTCTGCCTTCCCTGAGAATGTTCCATTTGTTGTATCTTGTTCCTGTGACCGGAACTCAGATGTACCGATTCCTTGGTGATTATGATGCATTTTGACAGTTTATTCTGGCTATCCTTAGACGATTTTATTTAGATTCGGAAGGATATATGGAAGTCAGGGGGTTGATTGAGACAGTCTTCACCTTTTTCATTCCTACAGATCTTTCCGAAGCTGTATAAAATCGCTTACGGATAGCCAGAATAAACATATACAATGCTTCATGATTTTCAAGGCGCTAAGTATCGAGTGGCTGGTTCCTGATATATATTATGTTCTCTTTCTGTATATTTATTGGATATTTGAGTAGTAGCGGCGATATCTACAACTCTACACGCAGATAATACACACAACCAGAAGACTGTGTTATTTATTGGATATTTGAGTAGTAGCGGCGATATCTACAACTCTACATGCAGATAATACACACAACCAGAAGACTGTGTTATTTATTGGATATATGAGTAGTAGCGGCGATATCTACAACTCTACACGCAGATAATACACACAACCAGAAGACTGTGTTATTTATTGGATATAGTAGTAGCGGCGATATCTACAACTCTACACGCAGATAATACACACAACCAGAAGACTGTGTTATTTATTGGATATATGAGTAGTAGCGGCGATATCTACAACTCTACACGCAGATAATACACACAACCAGAAGACTGTGTTATTTATTGGATATTTGAGTAGTAGCGGCGATATCTACAACTCTACACGCAGATAATACACACAACCAGA
Source organism: Paralithodes platypus (assembly GCA_032716605.1). Taxonomy (NCBI): domain Eukaryota; kingdom Metazoa; phylum Arthropoda; class Malacostraca; order Decapoda; family Lithodidae; genus Paralithodes; species Paralithodes platypus. The sequence goes on along the minus strand of CM064547.1, from coordinate 18,679,400 downwards.
AGACTGTGTTATTTATTGGATATATGAGTAGTAGCGGCGATATCTACAACTCTACACGCAGATAATACACACAACCAGAAGACTGTGTTATTTATTGGATATTTGAGTAGTAGCGGCGATATCTACAACTCTACACGCAGATAATACACACAACCAGAAGACTGTGTTATTTATTGGATATATGAGTAGTAGCGGCGATATCTACAACTCTACACGCAGATAATACACACAACCAGAAGACTGTGTTATTTATGGATATATGAGTAGTAGCGGCGATATCTACAACTCTACACGCAGATAATACACACAACCAGAAGACTGTGTTATTTATTGGATATATGAGTAGTAGCGGCGATATCTACAACTCTACACGCAGATAATACACACAACCAGAAGACTGTGTTATTTATTGGATATTTGAGTAGTAGCGGCGATATCTACAACTCTACACGCAGATAATACACACAACCAGAAGACTGTGTTATTTATTGGATATATGAGTAGTAGCGGCGATATCTACAACTCTACACGCAGATAATACACACAACCAGAAGACTGTGTTATTTATTGGATATATGAGTAGTAGCGGCGATATCTACAACTCTACACACAGATAATACACACAACCAGAAGACTGTGTTATTTATTGGATATTTGAGTAGTAGCGGCGATATCTACAACTCTACACGCAGATAATACACACAACCAGAAGACTGTGTTATTTATTGGATATATGAGTAGTAGCGGCGATATCTACAACTCTACACGCAGATAATACACACAACCAGAAGACTGTGTTATTTATTGGATATTTGAGTAGTAGCGGCGATATCTACAACTCTACACGCAGATAATACACACAACCAGAAGACTGTGTTAAATGTATGTCAACTTGCATAGTCTTTGTTTGAATGTCTGCCCTGCCTTGTTTGCCTTGTCTTCCTCCATACTTTGTTTATGTTTTGTTTAATCTTATAATTATGTCTGTCTTGCTTCAATGTCGTCTTTCGTGTGATATAATTTTGTTTAATTTATCTCATTCGCTTATACTGTTAAATATACTTTATAGAGGTCTAGATCGCAAACTACCCCCCCCCCTTAAACATATTCAGATTTTCAAATATCATATTGCATTAACAACAACTATTTAGTGACTAATTGTATCAAATATGACTAATAACAATGTGGCCTAGACTCATTGGTTAACCCTTTCAAGATACTGTCTATATACTCAGACCCAATCCCCATTTTTTTTTCCTCAGGGGGTGGCCGACTCAAGACAGAGCCAGAACAGGGACAACACAACAGCAAACAATGAACACACACAAACAAAATACAAATTCAAGATACTGTTATACATTTCATATTTTCTGGATATTATTACATTTTATTCAGATTAGAAAGGATATATGGAAGCCAGAGGGTTAATTGAGATAGTCTTTACCATTATAAAGGATATATGGAAGCCAGAGGGTTAATTGAGATAGTCTTTACCATTAGAAAGGATATATGGAAGCCAGAGGGTTAATTGAGATAGTCTTTACCATTTTATTTCCCACATATCCTTCCCAAAACTGTATACAATCGTCTACGGATAGCCAAAATATACTGATAGAATGCAGCATAAGAGTTAATTAATGCAGTTCTAAAACAGTTAAAACACTAATTATTCTGAATGTTGCGAAACCCATAATTGTATGCAGAACTATTTATTAGCGATGGCGAGATATACGAAGCTGTGTGTAGTGAAAATATATAAAACAACTATATATAACAAATATATATAACAAATATATATAACAAATATACTGTATATTGCTGAGGGGCACAGGGCCCTGGGTGGGGCTTTGTTTTCCCGGGCGTTTCCGCACCCTCCTCAAGCTCCCCGCCATGGAGTGGCTTCGGTCACCCAGGCTTTATTGTGGTCGGCGGGGAGGGTTCTGTGGGGGCGCTCGGTAATGGCCTTGGCCTTGCTCGGGGCCTTGGGGCTGTTCGGCCAGGCAGCTTGGGGAACAACAACAACAACAACAACAACAACAAATATATATAACAAATATATATAACAAATATATATAACAAAGATATATAACAAATATATATAACAAAGATATATAACAAATATATATAACAAAGATATATAGGCGGGTGCCCAACCCCGAAAGGGGTTGAAATAGGGGAGCTATCCCCCCGCCAAAGGCGGCTTTCTAGGGCCTTTCCTAGCTGATGCTGAGAGGATTGGGTTCTAGTCATGTGGTGATGGGCTGGTCTATCAGAGTGAGAACTGAGCAATCTCTGCCATACCCATAGCTTACTCTGACTGTACCTTTTACTTATATATTTTCTAGATCTCAAGTGACGGCGTCTCTAACGTGGATTGACCTCCCAATCTACCAAGATTGGAAGCCAAAGCGTCACATTTTTTCCCTTGCCCCTCAACTTTCTCTTCATAATTGCTGAGGGGCAAAGGGCCCTGGGTGGGGCTTTGGTTTCCCGGGCGTTTCCGCACCCTCCTCAAGCTCCCCGCCATGGAGTGGCTTCGGTCACCCAGGCTTTATTGTGGTCGGCGGGGAGGGTTCTGTGGGGGCGCTCGGTTATGGCCTTGGCCTTGCTCGGGGCCTTGGGGCTGTTCGGCCAGGCAGCTTGGGGAACAACAACAACAACAACAACAACAAATATATATAACAAATATATATAACAAATATATATAACAAATATATATAACAAATATATATAACAAATATATATAACAACTATATATAACAAATATATATAACAAATATATATAACAAATATATATAACAAATATATATAACAACTATACCTGTATATAACAAATATATAACAATATATATATAACAATATATATATAACAATATATATATAACAATATATATATAACAATATATATAACAAATATATAACAAAGATATATAACAAATATATATAACAAATATATATAACAAATATATATAACAAATATATATAACAAATATATATAACAAATATATGCAACACATATTTTCATCGTAGTGAAATTAATATATTCCTCTGTAATGCCCGCTCCAAATGTATTATGACATTACTTATAAAATGTGTACAGCTATCATTATTATTGTTATTGGTCAGTTGTGAATTCATTTGTGGGGTCTAACTGCAATCAATATTCTACGTGAATACCAATAGATATATGTACAGTTTCCCACACTAGTTTGCAAACCCTCCATGATATTATGCATGGAAGAAAACATAGTGTGATTGACTTATATGAATAATTTACTAAATCGTTAATTGGTCATATTATTAAACTATTGCAGAAGAAATTACACTTCTAATTCAACATATTAATTTTCCTTCCATACATAAAAACATGGAGTGTATGCAAATTAATGTGACCAACTGTACAATGTAGGGCTAATACTGATTTCGTCCACCTGTGCCGGAATTATTATTATTATTATTATTATATATGCAAATTCAACAACCGTCTGGGGGATTATTTGATGTACAGTTTGCAGGCTGTCGGATAGAGCATGTGGAGGTAGATGGAACTTATGGAGATAGAGCATGTGGATATATAGAGCATGTGGAGATAGAGCATTTGGAGGTAGAGCATGTGGAGATAGAGCATGTGGATATATAGAGCATGTGGAGATAGAACATTTGGAGGTAGAGCATGTGGAGATAGAGCATGTGGATATATAGAGCATGTGGAGATAGAACATTTGGAGGTAGAGCATGTGGAGATAGAGCATGTGGAGATAAAGCTTGTCTTGGTAGATAGAGCATGTGGAGATGGAGCATTTGCAAATAGAACATGTTGAGATAGAGCAAGTGGAGATAAAGCTTGTTGTGGAAGATAGAGCAATTGGAGAGCATGTAGAGATAGATAAAGCATGTGGAGATAGATTGAGCATGTAGAGATAGATAAAGCATGTGGAGATAGATTGAGCATGTAGAGAAATAACATGTAGAGATAGAGCATTTGGAAATAGAACATGTGGACATTTTCCATGCATTTTATGCATGGTAATCTAACACAGATATACCATCTTATTTGGTTAGTATCGAAACTATGAAAATCCCTTATCAATGTTTGTTAAAGATTATATTTGCATGCAATTTGAGCTTGGGATAGTATTATGTGCTTTAGTAAGTATAGTTGATTATGGGCTTAGCAAATAACATGGCTTTAAATTTGTTATTGATGTAATAGTAATACCTATAGGAGGTTCATTGATTAAACAAGTTGACTATTTAGTATAGGAAATGACAATTAAGAGAACAGTATCAGTTGTAGATGTCCAGTGTAATACCATTAAGAGAACAGTATCAGTTGTAGATGTCCAGTGTAATACCATTAAGAGAACAGTATCAGTTGTAGATGTCCAGTGTAATACCATTAAGAGAACAGTATCAGTTGTAGATGTCCAGTGTAATACTATTTTTAAAAAGGAAATTATTACGATGTAATATTGGTGCACAAATAAATAGATTCATATTTAATATACAGTTAATATATATATATATATATATATATATATATATACTGTATATATATATATACTGTATATATATATACTATATATATATATATATATAATATGTATATATATATATTATATATATCAATATATATTGCTTGCCTATCTATATATATATATATATATATATATATATATATATATATATAAATATGTATATTGCTAGTCTATCTATATATCATCTATTGCTTGACGCCGCGATCCCTGAAGGGGTGGCCACGAACGAACCGCCCCCATGCATTAAATGAGCTGACAATCTCCAAAGCCTGACAGTTCAATTTCACCTCACACTCTGTGGTTTCACCCCTTTTAAGACCATAACCTTGTTCTTCCCCGCATTTACCTTCAGATTCCGTTTTTCGCACACTGTTCCAAATATATTTACCAGACCCTGCAACTCCCATTCATTATCGCTCATCAGAACTGTATCATCAGCAAACAGCAGTACAGGTAGCTTCCACTCATTTCCCTCCCTTATCAGCGATACACCAACATCCGCTGCTCTTCCTAGTATTTCTTTCAGGACTCCATCCATATATATAGTAAACAACCACAGGGACATCACACACCCCTGTTTCAACCCAACATGCAGGTCAAAGAACTCGCTCTGCTCATTCTCCACACGTACTGCCGCCTTTGCACCCTCATACATACTCTTCACTGCTTTCAGCAGCTTACCTCCCCAAGTCCATAAGAGCAACATATACCTTTTGTTGCTTTTCCAGATATTTCTCCACAACACAATTCAAGGTAAATATCTGATCTACACATCCTCTTCTCTTCCTAAAACCACCCTGCTCGTCACCTATCCATTTATCCGTTCTCGCTCTCACTCTCTCAATCACTACCCTACTGTACACCTTCCCTACTATGCTTAGAAGACATATTCATTGGTGGTTACCACACACTCCTCTTTCTCCTTTACCCTTATATAGGGGGACTATTATGCCTGTCTTCCAGTCATCGGGTGCACTCCCCTTCTCCCATGCTAGTTTGCACATTTTCCATACCCATTCGATCACTATCTCACCACCATACTTTACCATTTCCCTACACACTCCATCTGTTCCTGGTGCTTTCCCCAACTTCACTATTTTCATGGCTTCCCACACTTCTGACCTCCTGATCCCCACCTCCTCCTCCACTTCTTCTCTTCTTCTCCCTCCCATAACCCATCCAACGATGTTTGCTGGCACTTCATTCCTTAGATTTAGCAACTAGTTGAAGTACTCCCTCCATCTTTCGACTCTCTCCTGCTTCTCGGCTAGCATTCTCCCATTCTTATCTTTCACACCCTTACTGTTTCTCTTGCTACCTTTCATAACTTTCTTGACTTCTTTCCAGAACAGTTTCTTACACACCCTCCATTTTACACTCAGTTCCTTCCAAATTCCTCATCTACTCATAATTGTTTGTATATTTATTTATTATATATGTTTATATTGTATTTACTTTGTTTTATTCAGTTTCCTCCCAACACCTCCATCAAGCTTTAAAGAAACACTCCCAAGACCCCCCTTCAAGACCCCCCTTCAAGATATAGTTGTACATTTTTTTGATAGAAAAATGTCCCGGCCGGAGGTCGGTTACTACTATATTACAGGTTCGATTTCGCTCACCAGGAAATAAATTGGCACATAAATTTCACAAAAGGTCCTAGTATTGACAAAGAAATAGCGCAAAAGGTCTTAGTATTGACAAAGGTCCTAGTATTGACAAAGAAATAGCGCAAAAGGTCTTAGTATTGACAAAGGTCCTGGTATTGACAAAGAAATAGCGCAAAAGGTCTTAGTATTGACAAAGGTCCTAGTATTGACAAAGGTCCTAGTATTGACAAAGAAATAGCGCAAAAGGTCTTAGTATTGACAAAGGTCCTGGTATTGACAAAGAAATAGCGCAAAAGGTCTTAGTATTGACAAAGGTCCTGGTATTGACAAAGAAATAGCGCAAAAGGTCTTAGTATTGACAAAGGTCCTAGTATTGACAAAGAGATAGCGCAAAAGGTCTTAGTATTGACAAAGGTCCTAGTATTGACAAAGAAATAGCGCAAAAGGTCTTAGTATTGACAAAGGTCTTAGTATTGACAAAGGTCCTAGTATTGACAAAGAAATAGCGCAAAAGGTCTTAGTATTGACAAAGGTCCTAGTATTGACAAAGGTCCTAGTATTGACAAAGGTCCTAGTATTGACAAAGGTCCTAGTATTGACAAAGGTCCTAGTATTGACAAAGGTCTTAGTATTGACAAAGGTCCTAGTATTGACAAAGAAATAGCGCAAAAGGTCTTAGTATTGACAAAGGTCCTAGTATTGACAAAGGTCCTAGTATTGACAAAGAAATAGCGCAAAAGGTCTTAGTATTGACAAAGGTCCTAGTATTGACAAAGGTCCTAGTATTGACAAAGAAATAGCGCAAAAGGTCTTAGTATTGACAAAGGTCCTAGTATTGACAAAGAAATAGCGCAAAAGGTCTTAGTATTGACAAAGGTCCTAGTATTGACAATGACATAGCGCAAAAGGTCTTAGTATTGACAAAGGTCTTAGTATTGACAAAGGTCCTAGTATTGAAAAAGAAATAGCACAAAAGGTCTTATAATCTCCAAACTAATAGGGTGAACGGCTTAATATCTCAGAACTAATGTGGCTAATGAGGAAGAAGGGGGTCCATAAATAGCAACCATCTCTCCTGAAACTATTATTGGCTAGACATAATAACAGACACACACTGGAATACAGACACTCCAACATATGATACTATACCCTGTTCCAAATAGATAGGCCAGAACTTGTTAACCCTAACCCCTGTAACTCAAAAATGGCTGGACCGCAAATGGGTTGTAAGATTCCACACCCTTCTTACATGGTAGACAAATTAACTAACTTATATACAGTATATCTCTATAATATATATATATATATATATATATATATATATTATATATATATATATATATATATATATATATATATATATATATATTGATATATATACTGTATACATGTTAGTATAGCCAGGTAATAGATTCTCTTTTAAACAGACGAGGTTAAAGGCAATAGCAGTTTCAGCATTCAGGATTTTATTGTTATAGCTTTCAATAGTTCTAACAATTTTCCTCTGGGGTTCAGAGATGAGGTACAACAGGTTAGCAAAATTCATGGTGGACCCAACGTTTCACAAGTAAACATCTTGCATCTTCAGGAAAGGAGAGGTAATGATTAGAATAGGGACAAAGCATCATATTTATACAAAATTCGAGGATCAAGAATAGGGAGGTGGGCGGAGCTACTGGGTGTGTGGTGGCTGTTCATTGGTGGAAGGCAGTCTATTCGCGAGACGGGCACTAAATCTTATCGGTGGTTGGTTGTTGGCTGTGGGTGTCTGTGATTGGTTGGTGTTGTCAGTTGTGTGCTGAGCGCGGAAGCGTACAGGAGGGGGGCACAGGGCGAGAGGAAGGGGGGCAGTATGCCTGTAGCGCTTGCCTGAAGGAAGAATTTGAAGGTCTTGTGTTTGGTTGTTGATGCTGGGGTTGAGTGTTTGGATGTATAGTGTTACGGCTGGATCGGCAATACATATTCGGGATTCTTGATCGTAGGACAGAAATGGCTTAAGTGAAAACGACACGCTCGATTCCAGTCCCAAATACTATATGCTCCAGACAACAAAAGCACCAACGCCCTACAGAGTTATCGTCTACGGTAACGAGGTACCTTAACTCGGCGAAAGTGTACAACAGGGGTAGGCTATGAGGCTAAACTCCCTCAGACATTTATAGGTTACGTTATTACTAAAGAAATGCAATACTCAAGAAACTACGTTAATATTAAGCCTCTAATAATGTAGAATAGAAGCAGGCTAAAGGTATGACAGTGAAATGCTAAATGACAAATGTACACGCCTACTTGAAAGCGCGTGCACTACACTAACTGTCCCCTACTAACATGCACTAGCATGTAGCATACAAGATGTTCATGATCCAGTAGATACCTAATCATACACATGGGAGGAACATAAACAGTAGTCACTTATTATAATAATGAATCTATACTTGGAATAACTAAAAGGTTGCAGGCAACAGTACTGCGCCGGTAGCCTACTACCGCATAGGCTACTTCGCTTCTCTCACTCTGTCTCCCCTCCGAGTCCGTATGCGCCCTACGCAACAGAACTCCGGACACAGCAGCAAAACGACAGTGCAGTTAATTGATACATGAAAGTATTAATAGTGTTGTCTTGTGTGGAGTAATGTGTATTGTAAAGTGTTATAGATATATACTTAAAGAGAGCTGCAATGCATAGTAAAATAAAGATATATCCCACTCATCATCCCCATGTGTTCTAGCTAGCAGGCCAAGTCACAGGAACAGCGAGTCCCAGCACCGAAAGCGAGAACCCAGGAGAAGACTGTAGAGAACACAAGGACAGATAAATTACGTTACTCTACTATACCGGCACTACGAGCGAGCTGTAGTCTCGGGTGCTACACTCGCTCCTGGCTCGGTATGCAAATCAAGGCTAAGTCCTCGTCCCTCTACAGACACCTCCTGGGCATGGTCGGGCTCTTACACATGGCACCAGTCTAGTCACAAATGGGATGATGAGCAGGGCATATAACTCGTGAACATGTAGAACGTTCACCAACTATCCTCATCAAGAAGATCGCTGTTCACATTAACCCCTTAAATCTAATACATGTCGATATATGCTTGTCCTAAGAGTAATACGAGAGGTGAGTGCTGAAACTCCTTTAGGACCTCAAGGGAAGGTTATGCATTTAAATAGAGAGAAGAATGAAATGAGAGTAATGTCGTCAGAGAGAAAGAGTGCAACCGTGAGAAGTGGGGAGAGAGAGCAAGGGATGTTAGAATCTCAAAGGTTCTAGGCAACCTGGTCAAGGAACACGCAGCCAACCTCCAGGCAGTGTGCTGTATGACAACATGGGCCCAGCCCAGGCAGGCAACAATGGACTACCAACCCTATCGCGCCTAGCTATAAGGGCAAGGCTGCCAACCAGTCCATACGTCTGGCAACCACCCGGCCGGCAGCGCGGCGCGTTGCTACCCTCTTGCTCTGAAGCCTAACTCACTCTCTCTCTCTGAAATCCCATTGTCCTATCTATCAACTTCTCTATTGATACTACATATTAAATGGAAGGTCTCGACATGGCTTAAAACAAAACCCACCACTGGTTAGCACATGACGAGACCTTTGCAGAGATACAAAGAACATAGTTATAAGTTGTCACACTCAATATACATTGCGGCTGACGGTAGCCAGATCACGGGCGATACAGTAGAGTACCAAGGAGTACAATCAGGTTGCGTTGCCCAGCACTGGGGTGCGTCACAGCCCCACCAAGATTTTAGATAATCGACCTTAGAAGCATTATCAAAATCTGACAGGCAACCAACCGACCTGCTACCCTTAGCTACCCTTAGCTACCCTTAGCTCCTGGCAAGGTCGCCATTTTGTTATGGCTGGATCGGCAATACATATTCGGGATTCTTGATCGTAGGACAGAAATGGCTTAAGTGACAACGACACGCTCGATTCCAGTCCCAAATACTATATGCTCCAGACAACAAAAGCACCAACGCCCTACAGAGTTATCGTCTACGGTAACGAGGTACCTTAACTCGGCGAAAGTGTACAACAGGGGTAGGCTATGAGGCTAAACTCCCTCAGACATTTATAGGTTACGTTATTACTAAAGAAATGCAATACTCAAGAAACTACGTTAATATTAAGCCTCTAATAATGTAGAATAGAAGCAGGCTAAAGGTATGACAGTGAAATGCTAAATGACAAATGTACACGCCTACTTGAAAGCGCGTGCACTACACTAACTGTCCCCTACTAACATGCACTAGCATGTAGCATACAAGATGTTCATGATCCAGTAGATACCTAATAATACACATGGGAGGAACATAAACAGTAGTAACTTATTATAATAATGAATCTATACTTGGAATAACTAAAAGGTTGCAGGCAAGAGTACTGCGCCGGTAGCCTACTACCGCATAGGCTACTTCGCTTCTCTCACTCTGTTTCCCCTCCGAGTCCGTATGCGCCCTACGCAACAGAACTCCGGACACAGCAGCAAAACGACAGTGCAGTTAATTGATACATGAAAGTATTAATAGTGTTGTCTTGTGTGAGTAATGTGTATTGTAAAGTGTTATAGATATATACTTAAAGAGAGCTGCAATGCATAGTAAAATAAAGATGTATCCCACTCATCATCCCCATGTGTTCTAGCTAGCAGGCCAAGTCACAGGAACAACGAGTCCCAGCACCGAAAGCGAGAACCCAGGAGAAGACTGTAGAGAACACAAGGACAGATAAATTACGTTACTCTACTATACCGGCACTACGAGCGAGCTGTAGTCTCGGGTGCTACACTCGCTCCTGGCTCGGTATGCAAATCAAGGCTAAGTCCTCGTCCCTCTACAGACAACTCCTGGGCATGGTCGGGCTCTTACACATGGCACCAGTCTAGTCACAAATGGGATGATGAGCAGGGCATATAACTCGTGAACATGTAGAACGTTCACCAACTATCCTCATCAAGAAGATCGCTGTTCACATTAACCCCTTAAATCTAATACATGTAAATATATGCTTGTCCTAAGAGTAATACGAGAGGTGAGTGCTGAAACTCCTTTAGGACCTCAAGGGAAGGTTATGCATTTAAATAGAGAGAAGAATGAAATGAGAGTAATGTCGTCAGAGAGAAAGAGTGCAACCGTGAGAAGTGGGGAGACAGAGCAAGGGATGTTAGAATCTCAAAGGTTCTAGGCAACCTGATCATAGAACACGCAGCCAACCTCCAGGCAGTGTGCTGTACGACAACATGGGCCCAGCCCAGGCAGGCAACAATGGACTACCAACCCTATCGCGCCTAGCTATAAGCGCAAGGCTGCCAACCAGTCCATACGTCTGGCAACCACCCGGCCGGCAGCGCGGCGCGTTGCTACCCTCTTGCTCTGAAGCCTAACTCACTCTCTCTCTCTGAACTCTCATTGTCTTATCTATCAACTTCTCTATTGATACTATATATTAAATGGAAGGTCTCGACATGGCTTAACACAAAACCCACCACTGGTTAGCACATGACGAGACCTTTGCAGAGATACAAAGAACATAGTTATAAGTTGTCACACTCAATATACATTGCGGCTGACGGTAGCCAGATCACGGGCGGTACAGTGGAGTACCAAGGAGTACAATCAGGTTGCGTTGCCCAGCACTGGGGTGCGTCACAGCCCCCCCAAGATTTTAGATAATCGACCTTAGAAGCATTATCAAAATCTGACAGGCAACCAACCGACCTGCTACCCTAAGCTGCCACTAATTGCAAAAGGTGCACAACAACTGAAGTGTGAATTATACATAAAACACAATATCGCATGCATCATGCTACAACAATAAAGACTTACAAAACTAAAAAAAAAGAAAGTTTTCTCGTTGATTTTATTGTTTTATAATCTTTTTGGACGGCGTTATGATAGCCTAATTTTACTCCTGCTCAACCCACACACCGTGCACGACTATCTTGGATCATCAACCCTTGATAGACAATCTGCTATCACGTTCTCACTCCCGGCAATATGCCGAATGTTGAGATTATACTCTTGGAGCATTAGGGACCACCTGGTCAACCGCATATTCCGATTGTGAAACTGATTTAGGAATTTCAAGGGATGATGGTCCGTATAAGTCGTCACTACCGGGCCGTAGGCTGGAACATAAACTTCGAAATGTTTGAGCGACAAAACGATAGCCAGAAGCTCCTTCTCTATAGTCGAGTAATTCCTTTGTGCCGAATTAAACTTGCGAGAAAAGAAGCTCACTGGGTGTTCCAAGCCCTCGGAATCAGTCTGCAGTAACACTGCCCCGGCACCCACACCGCTGGCATCAGTCGCCAGCTGAAAACTCCTGGAGAAGTCTGGGGCCCTCAAAATCGGATGTGTACACAGCAGGTGCTTGACTAGGTCGAAAGCCCTCTGACACTCCGCAGCCCAACAGAACTTCACTGACTTCGACAGTAGATCAGTTAACGGTGCTAAGACAGTAGAGTATCCCCGGATGAAGCGCCTATAATAGCCTATCATACCTAGGAACCGCATGACCTGGCGCTTAGTGGTGGGCCTGGGAAACATATTGATAGCCTGTATCTTGCTCAGGGGGGGGCACACCCGGCCTAACCCGACCACAAAGCCAAGATACTGCACAGTAGCCTTTACAAACTCGCACTTCCTCAGGTTCACCACCAGCCCAGCATCGTGCAACTTCCTAAACAGGGTCTCTAAGTGCCTTAGGTGATTTTCAAAATCGTCATCATATACTATCACGTCATCAAGGTAGACCGTGCAGTTAGGGATTTCGTCACAAATATCGTTCATCAGGTTCTGAAACGTGGCAGGTGCGTTCTTAAGCCCATAAGGCATTACGTTACATTGGTAGGTCTTGCCATCTACCACAAAACCACAAACTTGCTTAGCTCGGTCCGACAGGGGTACTTGCCAGTAGCCTTTTAAAAGATCAATTTTAGTAAGGTACTTTGCATTCCCTATCTTGTCCACGCTGTCGTCAACTCGAGGCAAAGGGTAAGGGTTGGTAGTGGTCAAGCCATTTAGCCTACGAAAATCTATGCAGAACCGCACCTTGCCGTCAGGTTTTGGCTGCAACGTGACGGGTGATGTCCACTTCACATAACCTTCAGTGATCATCCCTCTCTCAACCATGTACTTTAACTCCTCCCGTAAAGCTGGCAACTTTACCGGGGGCACACGGTAGGGCACTGACTTGAAGGGCACATTATCACCGACGTCCACGTCGTGCGTTACCTGAGTAGTGAGACCTGGGTGTTCGGCGAAAACAGAGGGGTATGACCTGAACAGGCCTAGGACAGCAGCACCCTGGTGCTCAGGCAGGTGACTTACAGCTTGCCTAGCCTCTTGTTCAGTATTCCCCGCCCACTGTTCCGCGGAAATGACACAGTCCCAGCTATCCTCCTCAGCAGCATGACTGTCCCCACCTCCTTCTCCACCCTGGCCGCTGCAGGCCAGCACAGGGACAGTGAGAGGCTCTGAGGGGCGTCTCACATACTCTTTCATGAGGTTAACATGACATAACTGATGTTTTTTCCTACGGTCAGGTGTTGCAACGAGATAATCAAGGTCGGACAGTTTCTTAGCCACCACATACGGCCCAATGAACTTGGCAGAAAGGGGGTGTCCAGGCAAAGGTAAAAGCAACATTACCTCCTGACCCACCGAAAACTCCCGAAGCTTCACCTTGGCGTCATACTGGTGCTTCATGACTGCCTGTGCATTAACCAAGTTATTACCTGCCGCTGCCATGCAACCAATAAGTCTCTCCCGGCTCTCAAGGACATATTTAAGTACAGACCCCGGCTTCTCTTCGCCCTCCCAGATCTCTTTCACCATACTTAAAGGTCCTCTCACATTATGGCCAAAGACTAGCTGATTTGGACTGAACCCCAGGCTCTCTCCTGGGACTTCATGTGCAGCGAACAGAACATACGGCAGACCCAAATCCCAATCAGTGTCATGTTCTGCACAGTAACAGCGTAGCATACTCTTCAGGGTCGAGTGCCACCGCTCCAAGACTCCCTGACTCTCGGGATGGTAGGCTGACGACACTACAGAACATATACCGTGCAACTGAAGGGTTTGCTTGAACAATTTGGATGTAAAATTGCTCCCCTGGTCTGACTGCACCTCACGTGGAAATCCATAACGGGAACAGAACAATAATAAGTTTTTAACAACTGCCTTTGCCGAGCCGTTTCTCATGGGGTATGCGTCCGGGTATCTCGTAGCCACATCCATGATTGTCAACAGGAATTTATTGCCACTACTAGTAGGCGGGAAAGGGCCAACCAAATCTACTACAACTTTGCTGAACGGAGGCCCGGTGACAGGTATGGGAAACAAAGGTGCCTTCGGGATTGTCTGGTTAGGCTTCCCCGTTGTCTGGCAGGTCGCACACCCAGCCACCCATGCACAGACATCAGCCTTGACCCCAGGCCACCAGAAAAACCTGCCCAATGCCGCCAATGTTTTTGTTACCCCCAAATTACCCGCCACCGGCACATCATGCGCCAGACACAATAAGGACTCTCTATACTTATTTGGAACAACCACCTGGTCTACTACCCTCGCACCGCCCTCCCACTTCGATTTGGGGTCTAAAAATCTGCGGTACAATATCCTGTTGAGCCTAAAGAAATCTCCCGGCTTCGCATCCCCATCTTCCTCCAACTCTATGGCACCATTGCTATAACGAGCTAGGCTAGCGTCTTGCAGCTGCTGCTCACTAATGTCCCCGGGCGTCAATGCATCAAGATGGTTTTGTAATAAGACATTACCCCGGCTAGTAGGCTCTACTGCCTTAGTGGCTCTCGCTACAGCTCTTGCCTCACGCGAAGTCTTACCCATCTCTGCCTTGTTACACACCATCTCTGGGCCAGAGTCAACTCCCGTGTTTATTATAGGTCCAAGTACCGAATCACCGAGAAGTGCAGCAGAATCAATGTCCCTTTTCCTGCCCTTAGCAACCTTCTCCTGATCCTTCCTCCACTGTCCCCGAGATTGAGTGCTAGGCTGTGCAGGAGCCGCAGAGCGAGATCGGGTTACCACACAGGCCATCTCATCCTGTTGGCACCTCCCAACCCATTCCCGATTCTCACCATCCACGTCGGCCGCCCTCTCGGCAACGACTAAGGGTGGAGTCCCGGAAGTGGGCACCGCAAAGTCGTTGCCGAGAAGAAGGTCGACGCCCTCAACTGGCAAACACTCAACGATCCCTACATCCAGCTCCCTGCACACCTCTCCCACTCTCAACTCCAACCTCACAAGTGGGTATGACCTCGTAGCATTTATACCCTGCACCACAACAACTCTGGCCGCATTTATCGGTTTCCCTGTGAAGTTCCTCAACAAAGTTTGCGAAGCCCCCGTATCCCTCAACAAGTCAACCCTCCGTAGTTCACTCCCACAGCTCACAAACCCGTGTCCCCGATGGCTACAGAAAGTGTCCCGGACAGGTGTCGAGCCTTCCGTACGCTTCTTTACCGCGTGTGCCTCAGCTGCTGACAACCTACCCCGGGCAGTTGCTGCAGCCTTCAGAGACACACCGATACTGTGAACCAATGACACTGGCTTAGCGGGAGTGTTACTAGGGCACTCACGTGAATAATGGCCTAGCTTCTGACATTTGTAACATTTCACATCCCCAATGGGCTTCTTCCCTTGTGCGGGCGAAGAAGGGGCCTGACCTTTAGTAAACGGGAGAGGCTTGTGTTTGTAGGTGTTATTAGGTGCAATGCTTTTAGTGTGGTTATGTGTGTCATAGGATTTGTTATTATCGAAAACTCTGGTGGGTGGGGTATAGCGCCCCTTCTGCCCTGACTCAGCCCTCTGAGCGGCACCGCAACCACGAATCAATGATAATCTGAGGTCTGCCATCTTGGCAGCCTCCTCTACTGTCTTGGGATATTTATCCTTAATGTTCCGCGTTAGATCGGTTCCAGTACATTTGTAAAACTGTTCCAGATAGAAAAGTTGCTTAATTTCCTCAGCCGACTCTGCGTGCTCGGACCGAAACCAGTTATTACATGCATCTGTTAAGTCCCGTGCGTGCTCCATAAAACTGACGTCGCTCTTCTTATTCACGCCACGGAACTTCAATCTATAAGTTTCGGGTTGCAGTTCGTAGGCCCGGAGCACAGCCTCCTTCACCAGTCCATACACGACACTCTCGTCCAGTGACAGTGCATCGTAGGCTTTCAACCCCTTACCCACTAGACGTGATGAAACTAATGCTGCCCATTTAACCTCCGGCCAGTCATACTCACGACACTTCTTTTCGAAACGAGCAAAAAACTCAGTCACTGCTGTCTCATCAAATGCGGGTACTAACTTAATTAAATGCGAAAGTGAGTCTGTAACCCGGTGCCCACCACCGAGATGACGCCCCGTGGTCTCTACTCTAGACTTCTCGACATCCATTTCAGCCTGGTACCTGGTTGCATCCTGATTGGCTTGGATTCTAGCAACCTCTATGCGTTCTATACTAGCCTGTTGTATCTGAGTCTCCTGCAGCTTAATCCGTTCTATACTAGCCTGTTGTATCTGAGTCTCCTGCAGCTTAATCCGTTCTATACTAGCCTGTTGACTCTCTCGCAACTTAAGCTTAGCTAGTTCTAGCTGAAATAACATCTCAGGAGACAGGCCTGGGGGGGGAGAGCACAAAATGGGGGATCCACACCGAGACGTGTTTACGGGTAAGCCAGCTTGCCATTGAGAACCCTCCTGCTGCATCGTGCTAAGACTCGCTGGCTGAGGGCCCAGCTCAGGGGTAGAGTGGAATGGAGGCTTGGAGGGAACCCCCCAAGACCCCACTCCACCCACCGCCCCATCGCCATCACCCAACAAACATGCCACCAAATTCTTCTTGGGCCAACTGTCAGGACAGTCCCGCCCCAAAACCGTGGCTAAACAGCGAAGACCGTAACAATCAATAGCCTGCAGGCGCTGTTCGGTCAAAGGTGTCTGCAAAAATGCCCGGGCATCCCTCTCTCCACTTATAACACTCCCCTCCCTAAATATCTGCTGTACTTGCTGGTCACTAGGCTGTACCGTGTTATCCTCCCCCGTAAATGATGAGTCATTAGACATAGTGCTGGTTATACAATTGCTGTTCAAAAAAAAAAGGTGCTTATTACTAATTGCAGTCTCGACTCACAAAATGTTAAAGATGCTTGAATGACTCTACTCTAGACACCTAACGAAACAATCTGCAAGTCCACCAATACAATAATGACACAATAAAAATTCCTCCAATATGAATGAAAATTCTAGCCAGCTCTACTAGGTAGCATAGAATAGTTCTCCAAAAAACATGTGATAGGATACTACTGAATCTTGTGCAAGGTCGCCATTTTGTTACGGCTGGATCGGCAATACATATTCGGGATTCTTGATCGTAGGACAGAAATGGCTTAAGTGACAACGACACGCTCGATTCCAGTCCCAAATACTATATGCTCCAGACAACAAAAGCACCAACGCCCTACAGAGTTATCGTCTACGGTAACGAGGTACCTTAACTCGGCGAAAGTGTACAACAGGGGTAGGCTATGAGGCTAAACTCCCTCAGACATTTATAGGTTACGTTATTACTAAAGAAATGCAATACTCAAGAAACTACGTTAATATTAAGCCTCTAATAATGTAGAATAGAAGCAGGCTAAAGGTATGACAGTGAAATGCTAAATGACAAATGTACACGCCTACTTGAAAGCGCGTGCACTACACTAACTGTCCCCTACTAACATGCACTAGCATGTAGCATACAAGATGTTCATGATCCAGTAGATACCTAATAATACACATGGGAGGAACATAAACAGTAGTCACTTATTATAATAATGAATCTATACTTGGAATAACTAAAAGGTTGCAGGCAACAGTACTGCGCCGGTAGCCTACTACCGCATAGGCTACTTCGCTTCTCTCACTCTGTCTCCCCTCCGAGTCCGTATGCGCCCTACGCAACAGAACTCCGGACACAGCAGCAAAACGACAGTGCAGTTAATTGATACATGAAAGTATTAATAGTGTTGTCTTGTATGTGAGTAATGTGTATTGTAAAGTGTTATAGATATATACTTAAAGAGAGCTGCAATGCATAGTAAAATAAAGATATATCCCACTCATCATCCCCATGTGTTCTAGCTAGCAGGCCAAGTCACAGGAACAACGAGTCCCAGCACCGAAAGCGAGAACCCAGGAGAAGACTGTAGAGAACACAAGGACAGATAAATTACGTTACTCTACTATACCGGCACTACGAGCGAGCTGTAGTCTCGGGTGCTACACTCGCTCCTGGCTCGGTATGCAAATCAAGGCTAAGTCCTCGTCCCTCTACAGACAACTCCTGGGCATGGTCGGGCTCTTACACATGGCACCAGTCTAGTCACAAATGGGATGATGAGCAGGGCATATAACTCGTGAACATGTAGAACGTTCACCAACTATCCTCATCAAGAAGATCGCTGTTCACATTAACCCCTTAAATCTAATACATGTAAATATATGCTTGTCCTAAGAGTAATACGAGAGGTGAGTGCTGAAACTCCTTTAGGACCTCAAGGGAAGGTTATGCATTTAAATAGAGAGAAGAATGAAATGAGTGTAATGTCGTCAGAGAGAAAGAGTGCAACCGTGAGAAGTGGGGAGAGAGAGCAAGGGATGTTAGAATCTCAAAGGTTCTAGGCAACCTGGTCAAGGAACACGCAGCCAACCTCCAGGCAGTGTGCTGTACGACAACATGGGCCCAGCCCAGGCAGGCAACAATGGACTACCAACCCTATCGCGCCTAGCTATAAGGGCAAGGCTGCCAACCAGTCCATACGTCTGGCAACCACCCGGCCGGCAGCGCGGCGTTGCTACCCTCTTGCTCTGAAGCCTAACTCACTCTCTCTCTCTGAAATCCCATTGTCCTATCTATCAACTTCTCTATTGATACTACATATTAAATGGAAGGTCTCGACATGGCTTAAAACAAAACCCACCACTGGTTAGCACATGACGAGACCTTTGCAGAGATACAAAGAACATAGTTATAAGTTGTCACACTCAATATACATTGCGGCTGACGGTAGCCAGATCACGGGCGGTACAGTAGAGTACCAAGGAGTACAATCAGGTTGCGTTGCCCAGCACTGGGGTGCGTCACAATAGAGCTTCTAAAATAGCTAGTCTTCTGGGGTCTGATTCTTTGTCGAGTATGGTGGTTTGTTTGTCTAGGTCGGCGCGAGTTAGGGCAAGATGGTGGGGGGCTTGATAGTGATCTTTTATAGCGCCAGATTGAAGGTGGAGGGTTAGTCGACGGGAAAGGCGAGTCTGTGTCATTCCAACATAGGATAGGGGTCCACAGTCCCCGGAGGTGCAAATATGCTGGTATATCACATGATCGTCTTTCGGTTGGTTGGTGGAACCAACCCCATTTCCACCAACCAACCGAAAGACGATCATGTGATATACCAGCATATTTGCACCTCCGGGGACTGTGGACCCCTATCCTATGTTGGAATGACACAGACTCGCCTTTCCCGTCGACTAACCCTCCACCTTCAATCTGGCGCTATAAAAGATCACTATCAAGCCCCCCACCATCTTGCCCTAACTCGCGCCGACCTAGACAAACAAACCACCATACTCGACAAAGAATCAGACCCCAGAAGACTAGCTATTTTAGAAGCTCTATACATCCAAACACTCAACCCCAGCATCAACAACCAAACACAAGACCTTCAAATTCTTCCTTCAGGCAAGCGCTACAGGCATACTGCCCCCCTTCCTCTCGCCCTGTGCCCCCCTCCTGTACGCTTCCGCGCTCAGCACACAACTGACAACACCAACCAATCACAGCCACCCACAACCAACCACCGATAAGATTTAGTGCCCGTCTCGCGAATAGACTGCCTTCCACCAATGAACAGCCACCACACACCCAGTAGCTCCGCCCACCTCCCTATTCTTGATCCTCGAATTTTGTATAAATATGATGCTTTGTCCCTATTCTAATCATTACCTCTCCTTCCCTGAAGATGCAAGATGTTTACTTGTGAAACGTTGGATCCACCATGAATTTTGCTAACCTGTTGCACCTCATCTCTGAACCCCAGAGGAAAATTGTTAGAACTATTGAAAGCTATAACAATAAAATCCTGAATGCTGAAACTGCTATTGCCTTTAACCTCGTCTGTTTAAAAGAGAATATATATATATATATATATGTAATTATATATATACCAGTATATATATATATATATATATATATATATATATATGTTAGTATAGCCAGGTAATAGATTCTCTTTTAAACAGACGAGGTTTAAGGCAACAGCAGTTTCAGCATTCAGTATTTTATTGTTACAGCTTTCAATAGTTCTAACAATTTTCCTCTGGGGGTCAGAGATGAGGTACAACAGGTTAGCAAAATTCATGGTGGATCCAACGTTTCACAAGTAAACATCTTGCATCTTCAGGGAATGGGCAGGTAATGATTAGAGTAAGGACAAAGCAACATATTTATACAAAATTCGAGGATCAAGAATAGGTAGGTGGGCGGAGCTACTGGGTGTGGGGTGGCTGTTCATTGGTGGAAGGCAGTCTATTCGCGAGACGGGCACTAAATCTTATCGGTGGTTGGTTGTTGGCTGTGGGTGGCTGTGATTGGTTGGTGTTGTCAGTTGTGTGCTGAGCGCGGAAAGGTAAAGGAGGGGGCACAGGGCGAGAGGAAGGAGGGCAGTATGCCTGTAGCGCTTGCCTGAAGGAAGAATTTGAAGGTCTTGTGTTTGGTTGTTGATGCTGGGGTTGAGCGTTTGGATATATAGAGCTTCTAAAATAGCTAGTCTTCTGGGGTCTGATTCTTTGTCGAGTATGGTAGTTTGTTTGTCTAGGTCGGCGCGAGTTAGGGCAAGATGGTGGGGGGCTTGATAGTGATCTTTTATAGCGCCAGATTGAAGGTGGAGGGTTAGTCGACGGGAAAGGCGAGTCTGTGTCATTCCAACATAGGATAGGGGTCCACAGTCCCCAGAGGTGCAAATATGCTGGTATATCACATGATCGTCTTTCGGTTGGTTGGTGGAAATGGGGCGGTTACGGAGGACAAGGTTGGAGGTCTTAGGAGATTTGTAGTAAATAATGAGTTTTATTTTATTGTCAGGGTTGGTGGGGAGGACGTTTTTGTGAATTATTTCTTTCATAATGGATTCGTCTGTTGTGTGGTCGGAAGATATGTAGTTTCTGTAGAAAAATGTAATGTCATTGGCCGGGTTGGTGCTAGGGGGGTCTTGTTTGTACCATTTTTCTAGGAGGTGGTTGATGGCATTGGTGACGTCAGTGTTGGAATACCCATTGTTGACTAGGACCTGGGTGAGCCTTTCCAATTCATTGTGTGTGTCATTCCAGGTGGTGCAATGGGTGAGGGCTCTCCTGACATAGGCGGCGATGGTGGACTGATGGTATCGTTTAGGGCATTCACTTTCCCCATTAAGACATTGGCCATTGTTAGTAGGTTTGGTGTTCACTGTAGTTTTGTAGCCGTGGTCGTGGAGGGAGACAAGGAGGTCGAGGAAGGGTAGATGACCATCGGTGGTTTCTTCGTATGTGAAGTTGAGTCCGGAGGCGGCCATGAAGCGCTGCTGGATGTCCCTGAGTTCGTCCAGGTCCTTCACCCGCACGAAGATATCATCGATGTACCTGCAGTAGACAGTGGGCCGGTGGCCAGCCAGGAGTTCCTCTTCGATAGTTCCCATGAAGAAATTGGCGAACAGGACCCCCAGGGGGCTTCCCATCGCTACACCGTCGATTTGCTGGTACATATTCCCGCGGGGGCAGAGGAAAGGGGACTCCTTGGTACATAGTTCCAAGAGCGTCTTCAGGGCCTTCTCCGGGATGTCCAGCGGGGGCGTATTAGGGCAGTGGTAAACTCGACGTAGGATAAAATCTATTGTATTGTCAACGGGCACGTTGGTAAACAAACTCTCTACGTCGAGGGAGGCGATGATGTGGTCGTTAGCAGGGGGGGCATCTCGTAGAATTTCTAGGAAGTCATAAGCAGAGTTGAGGTTGTATTGCCGAGGAACAAAAGGGGTGAGGAGTTTGTTCAGGGCCTTGGCGGTCTGGTAGGTAGCAGTAGGGATCTGTGATATGATGGGGCGGAGGGGGTTCCCGGGTTTGTGGGTTTTTATAGTACCATAAGCATAACCTGGGGTGAATTCGCCGATGAGTTTCTTCAGGTGTACGCCATCGGCTTTGGCGTTGATAGCAGTGATGGTGGTGTTGGCTTTCCTTTTTATTTCGTCAGTAGGATTGCGAGTGATCCTTTTGAATTTGTTTTTATCACTAAGAATGTCGTCCATTTTCCGTAGGTATTCTTCTTTTCCGTGTATCACAAGGCAGGAGGCCTTATCAGCTCGTCGGATGATGATGTTGGGGTTCTCTTTAAGTTGTTTAGCGGCTTTGAAGTGGTGTTTGTTGAGGAGCTTGCTTTAGTGGGATCCCCTGGTTTTGGCGGCTTCTGCTAGTAGGGTGGGTTGTAGGGCTGGGGTGGTGGTGATCTTGCCGTCTTTCTGGGATCGTAGGATGTCATCCAGTAGGACTTCAATTTCAAGGCGTTTTCGGTGGGGTCCCGGCTTGGAAATGTAGTGGCAATTTAAGCCTTTGTTCAGTTGGTCTTCTTGGTCCGGCATTATGGTGGTGTTGGTGAGGTTAATATATCCTTTTGTTGGCTTGGGAAGTTTTATGTTTCCACCATATAGACGGGAGAATTTTTGGATGGTAGTGTTCTCTGTTTGTCGTCTGTGTTGTTCGTTGAGTTGTTGGAGTTTTTGGTTGATTTCTGTTTTGATGTGGTTAGGGGTGGTTTCTTCTTCATCCCATTTCTGTAGCAGGGCGTCACGTTCATATCGGAGATTGGTGGTGGTCTCTCGTTTCTCAGCTAATTCTTCTCGTATCAGTTCTTCACGAAACTGGCGGGTGCTAGTACGATGTCTGGCATTATCGTTGTGGAGTTTTATGTTAGTATAGCCAGGTAATAGATTCTCTTTTAAACAGACGAGGTTAAAGGCAACAGCAGTTTCAGCATTCAGTATTTTATTGTTACAGCTTTCAATAGTTCTAACAATTTTCCTCTGGGGTTCAGAGATGAGGTACAACAGGTTAGCAAAATTCATGGTGGATCCAACGTTTCACAAGTAAACATCATGCATCTTCAGGGAATGGGCAGGTAATGATTAGAGTAAGGACAAAGCAACATATGTATACAACATTCGAGGATCAAGAATAGGTAGGTGGGCGGAGCTACTGGGTGTGGGGTGGCTGTTCATTGGTGGAAGGCAGCCTATTCGCGAGACGGGCACTAAATCTTATCGGTGGTTGGTTGTTGGCTGTGGGTGGCTGTGATTGGTTGGTGATGTCAGTTGTGTGCTGAGCGCGGAAAGGTAAAGGAGGGGGGCACAGGGCGAGAGGAAGGAGGGCAGTATGCCTGTAGCGCTTGCCTGAAGGAAGAATTTGAAGGTCTTGTGTTTGGTTGTTGATGCTGGGGTTGAGCGTTTGGATATATAGAGCTTCTAAAATAGCTAGTCTTCTGGGGTCTGATTCTTTGTCGAGTATGGTAGTTTGTTTGTCTAGGTCGGCGCGAGTTAGGGCAAGATGGTGGGGGGCTTGATAGTGATCTTTTATAGCGCCGGATTGAAGGTGGAGGGTTAGTCGACGGGAAAGGCGAGTCTGTGTCATTCCAACATAGGATAGGGGTCCACAGTCCCCAGAGGTGCAAATATGCTGGTATATCACATGATCGTCTTTCGGTTGGTTGGTGGAAATGGGGCGGTTACGGAGGACAAGGTTGGAGGTCTTAGGAGATTTGTAGTAAATAATGAGTTTTATTTTATTGTCAGGGTTGGTGGGGAGGACGTTTTTGTGAATTATTTCTTTCATAATGGATTCGTCTGTTGTGTGGTCGGAAGATATGTAGTTTCTGTAGAAAAATGTAATGTCATTGGCCGGGTTGGTGCTAGGGGGGTCTTGTTTGTACCATTTTTCTAGGTGGTGGTTGATGGCATTGGTGACGTCAGTGTTGGAATACCCATTGTTGACTAGGACCTGGGTGAGCCTTTCCAATTCATTGTGTGTGTCATTCCAGGTGGTGCAATGGGTGAGGGCTCTCCTGACATAGGCGGCGATGGTGGACTGATGGTATCGTTTAGGGCATTCACTTTCCCCATTAAGACATTGGCCATTGTTAGTAGGTTTGGTGTACACTGTAGTTTTGAAGCCGTGGTCGTGGAGGGAGGCAAGGAGGTCGAGGAAGGGTAGATGACCATCGGTGGTTTCTTCGTATGTGAAGTTGAGTCCGGAGGCGGCCATGAAGCGCTGCTGGAGGTCCCTGAGTTCGTCCAGGTCCTTCACCCGCACGAAGATATCATCGATGTACCTGCAGTAGACAGTGGGCCGGTGGGCAGCCAGGAGTTCCTCTTTGATAGTTCCCATGAAGAAATTGGCGAACAGGACCCCCAGCGGCTTCCCATCGCTACACCGTCGATTTGCTGGTACATATTCCCGCGGGGGCAGAGGAAAGGGGACTCCTTGGTACATAGTTCCAAGAGCGTCTTCAGGGCCTTCTCCGGGATGTCCAGGGGGGGCGTATTAGGGCAGTGGTAAACTCGACGTAGGATAAAATCTATTGTCTTGTCAACGGGCACGTTGGTAAACAAACTCTCTACGTCGAGGGAGGCGATGATGTGGTCGTTAGCAGGGGGGCATCTCGTAGAATTTCTAGGAAGTCATAAGCAGAGTTGAGGTTGTATTGCCGAGGAACAAAGGGGTGAGGAGTTTGTTCAGGGCCTTGGCGGTCTGGTAGGTAGCAGTAGGGATCTGTGATATGATGGGGCGGAGGGGGTTCCCGGGTTTGTGGGTTTTATAGTACCGTAAGCATAACCTGGGGTGAATTCGCCGATGAGTTTCTTCAGGTGTATGCCATCGGCTTTGGCGTTGATAGCAGTGATGGTGGTGTTGGCTTTCCTTTTTATTTCGTCAGTAGGATTGCAAGTGATCCTTTTGAATTTGTTTATATCACTAAGAATGTCGTCCATTTTCCGTAGGTATTCTTCTTTTCCGTGTATCACAAGGCAGGAGGCCTTATCAGCTCGTCGGATGATGATGTTGGGGTTCTCTTTAAGTTGTTTAGCGGCTTTGAAGTGGTGTTTGTTGAGGAGCTTGCTTTGGTGGGATCCCCTGGTTTTGGCGGCTTCTGCTAGTAGGGTGGGTTGTAGGGCTGGGGTGGTGGTGATCTTGCCGTCTTTCTGGGATCGTAGGATGTCATCCAGTAGGACTTCAATTTCAAGGCGCAAATCGACGGTGTAGCGATGGGAAGCCCCCTGGGGGTCCTGTTCGCCAATTTCTTCATGGGAACTATCGAAGAGGAACTCCTGGCTGCCCACCGGCCCACTGTCTACTGCAGGTACATCG
Organism: Paralithodes platypus; assembly: GCA_032716605.1. Classification (NCBI taxonomy): domain Eukaryota; kingdom Metazoa; phylum Arthropoda; class Malacostraca; order Decapoda; family Lithodidae; genus Paralithodes; species Paralithodes platypus. The sequence goes on along the minus strand of CM064547.1, from coordinate 18,653,794 downwards.
ATGATATCTTCGTGCGGGTGAAGGACCTGGACGAACTCAGGGACCTCCAGCAGCGCTTCATGGCCGCCTCCGGACTCAACTTCACATACGAAGAAACCACCGATGGTCATCTACCCTTCCTCGACCTCCTTGTCTCCCTCCACGACCACGGCTTCAAAAGTGTACACCAAACCTACTAACAATGGCCAATGTCTTAATGGGGAAAGTGAATGCCCTAAACGATACCATCAGTCCACCATCGCCGCCTATGTCAGGAGAGCCCTCACCCATTGCACCACCTGGAATGACACACACAATGAATTGGAAAAGCTCACCCAGGTCGTAGTCAACAATGGGTATTCCAACACTGACGTCACCAATGCCATCAACCACCACCTAGAAAAATGGTACAAACAAGACCCCCCTAGCACCAACCCGGCCAATGACATTACATTTTTCTACAGAAACTACATATCTTCCGACCACACAGACGAATCCATTATGAAAGAAATAATTCACAAAAACGTCCTCCCCACCAACCCTGACAATAAAATAAAACTCATTATTTACTACAAATCTCCTAAGACCTCCAACCTTGTCCTCCGTAACCGCCCCTTTTCCACCAACCAACCGAAAGACGATCATGTGATATACCAGCATATTTGCACCTCTGGGGACTGTGGACCCCTATCCTATGTTGGAATGACACAGACTCGCCTTTCCCGTCGACTAACCCTCCACCTTCAATCCGGCGCTATAAAAGATCACTATCAAGCCCCCCACCATCTTGCCCTAACTCGCGCGCCGACCTAGACAAACAAACTACCATACTCGACAAGAATCAGACCCCAGAAGACTAGCTATTTTAGAAGCTCTATATATCCAAACGCTCAACCCCAGCATCAACAACCAAACACAAGACCTTCAAATTCTTCCTTCAGGCAAGCGCTACAGGCATACTGCCCTCCTTCCTCTCGCCCTGTGCCCCCCTCCTTTACCTTTCCGCGCTCAGCACACAACTGACAACACCAACCAATCACAGCCACCCACAGCCAACAACCAACCACCGATAAGATTTAGTGCCCGTCTCGCGAATAGACTGCCTTCCACCAATGAACAGCCACCCCACACCCAGTAGCTCCGCCCACCTACCTATTCTTGATCCTCGAATTTGTATAAATATGTTGCTTTGTCCTTACTCTAATCATTACCTGCCCATTCCCTGAAGATGCAAGATGTTTACTTGTGAAACGTTGGATCCACCATGAATTTTGCTAACCTGTTGTACCTCATCTCTGAACCCCAGAGGAAAATTGTTAGAACTATTGAAAGCTGTAACAATAAAATACTGAATGCTGAAACTCCTGTTGCCTTTAACCTCGTCTGTTTAAAAAGAATATATATATATATATAATAATATATATATATATATATATATATATATATATACCGGTATATATATATATAGATAGATAAATTATATATATAATTTATAATATATATATTATATATATATGATATATATATATTATTATATATATATATATATATATATACCGTATATATATATATATATATATATATATACAGTATATATATATAATTATATATATTATATATACATATATATATCAGTATATATATATATATATAACTATATATATATATATATATCTATATCGGTATATATATATATATATATACAGAGAGAGAGAGAGAGAGAGAGAGAGAGAGAGAGAGAGATACTCTAACATATTTATGAATATTTTCCACACAGGTTAAGCTTTTTCTGCCCTTGCACCACACACACACACATACACACACATACATTCATACACACCACACACACAACATACATATCACACACAAACACGTACACAATCAACACTCACCCACTATGAAATTAATTACAAAACAAAACAAATCAATAAAACCAAACCAAACCGCATCAGCTATCACCTAACCAGCACACTCTCTCACTCCAACACACACACACACACACACACACACACACATAAGAACATAAGAACATAAGAAAATGGGAGTCTGCAGAAAGCCGATTGGCCCAAGCAAGGCAGATCCCTGTCCCACACAATCCCAATTCAATTACAAAGCCCAATTATAGGCTTCACACTCTAATACCCTGAGGATCATCTTACCAAAACGGTTACAGATTAACGCAGGATTATGGGGGTCTGCAGAGCGCTGATTGGCCCAACCCGGCTGATCCCCCTTCACACCCAACCCTTCTCGTCCATATGCTTATCCAATTTTATCTTAAAGCTCCCTACACTTTTAGATCCCACTATAGCACTTGGTAGTCCATTCCACCCATCTACAATTCTGTTACCAAACCAATATTTGCCTATATCTTTTCTGAAACGAAATTTATCTAATTTGAAACCATTGGTACGAGTTCTTTCGCTATCACTGAGCTTTAGTACATTTGTCATGTCCCCTTTGTTAATCCCACTAACCCACTTGAACACCTCTATCATATCCCCTCTAACTCTGCGTCTCTCTAACGAATGTAAACCTAATTTCTTCAACCTTTCTTCATACGAAAGATTTCTAATATTATGGATAATTTTTGTCATTCTACGCTGTACTCTCTCCAATGAATCTATGTCCATTCTGTAATAAGGACACCAAAATTGGACAGCATAATCCATATGGGGTCTCACTAATGACAAGTAAAGTTTTAAGATAACATCAGCAGTTCTGTTACTCACACTCCTAGAGATGAACCCGAGAATCCTGTTTGCCTTATTACGAACGCTTATACACTGTTTTCTAGGCTTCAAATCATTGCTAACAAACATAAGAACTACACGCTCTCTTTCTCTCTCTCTCGCACTCAGCTTAAGAGTGTCGACAGGGGAAACCGATCTGGGAGTAACAATATCGAGTAACCTAAAACCGAGTCAACAATTTCAGAAGTTGTTAAGAGGCAAATAAAACAATTGGCTTGATAGGCATGTCATTTGAGCATAAATTCAAAGAAGTTATCCTAACTCTTTACAATTCCTTATCCGCCCTCTCCTGGAGTACTGCGTTCGATCCTGGTGCCCCTTATTACCAAAAATATATAGACAAATTAGAACGTTCAACGTAGGGTTACCAAAATGATACCTAGCCTAAAGAACAAACTATACGAGGAGCGTCTTAGAGAATTAAATATATTTATTTTAAACCAACGCAGATTAAGAGGCGACTTAATTCAAGTGTTCAACATCATCAAATGCATTGACAATATGAACTGTAGTAAGTTCTTCACTATCGACCAATCTAATGAAACACGGGGAGACGGTTGCAAAATGATTGGTAAATATATTAACTCTCACGAATCTAAGAATTTCTTCTTCAATCGAGTTGTCAACTTGTGGAATGGGCTTCCCCGAGACGTTATAGACTGCAGCTCTACAAATATTTTGCATCAAACCCGCGACTGATTGCGTTTGTAAATTAATCTATCTATCTATCTATTGCCTGACGCCGTGATCCCCGAAGGGGTGGCCACGAACGAACCGCCCCCATGCACCTCTGTCCCCAGTCAGTCGACGCCCCTCCCCCCAACCAGCACCGCCTTCGTTCATGTACTTCCTCACTCCATCCTTCCACCTCATATTCGGTCTACCTCTCCCCCTCTGTCCCTCCACCTCGCTCTCGTACACCCTCTTAGTCATTCTCTCGCTTTCCATACGTTCCATATGGCCGAACCATCTCAAGTTGTTCCTTTTCACACTTTCCAGCACATCTACCTCCACACCACACCTCCTTCTTACTTCCTCATTAGTCTGTCTATCCCTCCATGTAACTCCGCACGCACTCCTTAAGTAATTCATTTCCACTGCTCTCACTCTTGGTCTGAGTCTCTCAACCAACGTCCATGCTTCGCTTCCGTAAGTCAGTGTCGGGATTACCACACTGTCATGCAAGGACTTCTTCACTTCCATAATTAATTAATAACTTTATTATATTCCTCCCACAGATCCATCAAGGATTATTGCGTATATATATTACAAAGACGTTACTCTCTTTTTCCCAGATATACGAAAGATCACTTTTAACTGTGGTATGATACTAACCCATCTGTCCCCTACTAACTTCCGAATCCTGCCACGGACATTAGTTCCAGGGCAGTAGTTCCCTTTCCAATTTTCCCTTACCCACTCTAAACCACTGTTTGGACACTTGATCCTCAGTGTTTTGGATGACAAGCAGCCTAGAGGGGTCACTAGACATGGTGTTGCT